>CALSCE010009779.1:15496098-15511913 GCA_943593645.1 Bovichtus variegatus
TGTGTGTGTGTGTGTGTGTGTGTGTGTGTGTGTGTGTCAGGAGGACAATAGTGAGAGTGTATGTTAAACAGGATGATGGTGTTGCAGCAGATGAGGGTCATGCTCCGGGACTTAAGGGTCAAATCCTGTTAGAAGTAAGAGGGATCAAGGCTTTAGCAAGGCGCTGCCTTTTTTTTTTTAGTTTTTTACTGCTGCAATATTCATTGACGCTGTGCAAGAAGAGCTCTGTGAGTGTGTGTGAGAGACATACAGAGTGTGTGTGTGTGTGTGTCTCTGTGGAATAGCTAAAAACAGCTTTGATTTGATCAAGCCCTGTTAAAATATGTAAGCAATGAAACAGAGGTAGGAGAGAGAAGAAAATAATTTATTGTATCAAGATAAACCTCTTTTGTAGGCATGGAAGAAGTCCTCTGATGTTTTATTTAAGTAAACGTATACCTCTGTGTAGAAATCCTCTGAAGTCCTGCACTCAAACTGTTACGAGTGTTAAACATCAGAATATACTAAAGTAAAGTACTCATTATGCAGAATGGCCCATTTCAGAATATTATATTATTGGATTATAATTATTGATGTTGCAGCTGGTAGGGCTAATTATAACTATGATACATCATTTATTAGTTGATTCTATGTGTTTTTATTAATCTGAATCTGCAAAGTAACCATTAATTATAGAAATGAATTGCAGTGGAGTGAAAAGTACAATATTTGCCTCTTAAATGCAGTGGAGTATAAAGTTGTATACAATGGAAATACTCACGTACAAGTATTTCAAAATGATACTTAAGTGCAGTGTTTGGAGAAATAACATGACTTTGTAATGAGTTCTGGTGCATTGTGGCACAAAACAGTTATTGGGCGATTACAAGGATCCAATTTGGATCTTTAGGTGTTTTTTGATGTCTAATAAAGATGTGAATAGTTTGAGTGCGCGGGCTCTGTATAGCTTTTTGTGAGTTCCACTTCTGTGTCGAGTCATTGCAATTACTGTTAACTAATCATAACCATATTAGAGACGGGAAACGATTCAAACAGCATTGTATATTGACTTAATGGAATTGTGTCATGATTACTAGTAGTGCAGATGTATTCAGAAGTAAAAGTAGCAACATTAAACTGTACAAACGTTCAGTATTCAAAGGATATTTAGAGTATTTAAAGTATCAAAGGCAAACACATGCAAAGTGGCCACTGTCAGTGTGTTGTATTGTTATATTATTTGATTATTATTACTGATAAATGAAAAGAAGCATGATCATTTGGTAGCTCACGCAGGTGGAGCGGATTTTCACTACTTTATTCACTGCTGTTGGATAACAATGCATCACACGTTAGGAAACGATGGTAGGTTTTATATAAAAGATATAAATAATAAAGAAATCGTAATCTCCAATGTTACTTTTAACTATGGCTGAGCGATACATCTTCCTTCTGAAATGAATTGAAGTAAAACTAAAAAGGTGCATAAAATTAAAATATTCAAGTAAAGTGCATGTGCCTAAACTTATACTTAAATACAGTAACTGAGTAAATGTTACATCCCACAACTGGCGATTACATTTCATTACAATATATTCACTTGACAGACACATTTGTTTAAAGCATAAGTTTATGTTTACTTGAGATAAGAATGTGAAAACTACAAGAGGCGACATAGTAGAGACCTAAAAAGGGATAGGCACTAATGTGATAAGGAAGGAAAGGGAGATTATGAATGAAATGTCTGTACATGTTTATATGAAAAACTGTGTGTGTATACGTTATGTGCATGTTGTATATGAGAAAAATGTGCAGGTGTACAGGGAAAGTAAAAAGAGAAACAAAAATAGCTAAGATTCGTAAGTAGGCAATAAATAAAAATGAGAGCTAATAAATAAAAAAAAATAAATAAAAAAACTATGACATAATTGCAGCCATTTTGCCCAGCCGTAATTCATCCTTATGTTTTGTCCCATTCTTTAGTGTATTAGGCCGTGGTTTCTCTTAATACTGAATTCTCTTTGAATTTTGGCATCAGAAACATATACAGTATATCATCAAAAAAAAAAGAGCTTTGTCAAATGTGGATGATGCGTTATTACCACTCAAACACCGGATGTGTTGTACTGCAGCATTTTCAAAGGCTCCGCTCATGCTGATAGAAAGATAAAACTCAGAGAAAAGAGCTTTTTTCTTTTCGTAATGACAGCAATGAACAAAAGGTTCAACTGTGAAGTGACGTGCAAAAATCATGACAGTTGTATATTGCGTTACAGCACATACATCGGTTGTTGTACAAGACTGAACGTCATGGCGACCGTCATGTCGTGAGAAAGGCACAAATAAGAAGATTCACAGCAAATGATATTTATTTTTCCTCCTTCCTGCCTCACACCATCTTATGAGTCCCACGTCTGCTGAAATGTCACTGAAGTATCTCACATGGGAAAACTATCAAGATGGAAGAGAGAATGAAAGTGGAGAGCAGAGACGGAAACGTTCCTTAAGGAGGTAAAGCAGTATAATATCATAAATTAAATCAAATTATGTCAATAAGATGGACCTGAGGGCACTTTGAGTAGCAGTGTGTCCATGTGCGGGAGAGGCTGAGCGCATGTTTGCTGTGTTACAGAATGAAAGCAAGCGTATGCCCTCTCACTTAAAAGCAGAAGGTTATGGGACCAATTGTCTTCCTTACATCCTCAGGGCTTTTCTTTTTCTTTTTTTTTCTCTTTTTCCCATCCACTTTCTGGTGTCTCAGCCTCTCTGGTCCGTGCTGCTCTCCGGGGGGCTGTGGTTTCTGAAAGGTTTCTCAATGTCTTTAATCCCTCCATCTCTTTGTGTCCAGGCAAAAAATATATCCGCATGAAACTCAAGAGGCTGACAGGGGCCAAGTCATGTGAAGAAGAGAAAAAAAAAAAAAGCTTCTTTTAAACATTTTGTGGGGATAGAGGAGAAAGAACTCTTTAAAAGAAAATTAAGATAAAAAGTAATTTGGTTTCTTTTTAAAGCTTTGTGCTGTTCTTTAAATTAGTTTTTATTTTATTTTTTTTAAACTGGAGTCCTTCAGGTTCAGCAAAAAGAGGAATGGTTTGATTTGACTCATTTCAACAACTATGAATTATCCCGACTGGATGACAGCTTAATCATAGGCTTCAGTTACGAACATTATCTCAAAACCTACTCTGCAGAGAGTTGCACGTGGAAGAATTGTGGGGCGGCTAAACTAACGTGAAACTATGATTTGATTTGATTAAAACATATCCGTGTATTTGTGTTATGTATGAAAATAAACACACACACACAAATGATCAGCGGATGCTGAGCTACTAGCTACAATAAGCGGACTGTGTGTTGTGATTGACTGCAGGAAAACTACAAGTTGAAATTGTTAACTTAAAGCAATGGATAAATGGTTGAAACAGCATAAACAGCAGTGAAAGTAACAGTAAAAGTAGGCCCAACGGATAAATAGCTTAAAGTGTTAATAAACAGTTATCTAAAAGTAATGGTTGAAATAGTAACAGTATTGCATAAATAGTTGGAATAAAAGGAAAAATTGTGAAAAGAAGGATCAGTTTCTACCACTCCAAGAGGTAATAAAACACTTGTGCTAATGCAACATTTTAGCAAATTGATCTAAACATTAACACCAAGTTATTGATCAAGTTAAGCGTCAGTCAACATCCAGTCCAAAATAACATACTGAAAACTTGACGTAGTGTCGAAAAAAGTCAGGAACCATTTCTGGAAAAATCCAAGTTCAGGAACAGGTGTCGAACACGAGCAGCGTACAAAGTGAAGAACATGAGAACATATCCACACACTGAATATTGTAAGCTCCAGTTTTACCTAAAAGCATTGCAGCATAAAATGACAGAGTTTGGAACATTAATATTTGAGGTTACCCTCCCCCCCTTACTTTAAATCTTTAATTGTGATTTTTTTTCAAATTAATAAAATGGAAAAAAAAGACAAATGAACCGAGATTTGTGGCATTATCACATCCTGTGTGTTGGTAAATAAAAAAAACTTGCGTTAGCTGTTTTGTACATCATCATGTCTTTATTTGTGTGTAAACAAACTCTGAAAAGAGCATCAGCCAGGTTGAATATCGGCATTAACATGATTGATTTCTTTAGCAGTCATGGATAAAACATGATCACTCCACTGCAAAAAGAAGGTCTTCTTAAACAAGTCATGACAACTCTGCCCTTCAATCGGATTTTTTATTATTTTTCCCTCAATCACAAAATGCACTGACCATAACCTGAAACTCGCAGATCATTGTATTGATTTCAAAAAGGAAAAAAAAAATAAATAAAAAAAAAATATGTCCTTGGTCCAGTCTTGAAGAAAGTGAAAAAATCTCACTCCACAACAGACTTTTCCCACAATAAATAGGATTTTAGGACTTGACAGATGACTTATTTGTGGCCTTTTTTTTGCAGCGTGTAGAATAAATAACATGACACTTCCATATGAACTGTTTGCGACCTCAGTTCAGTCTAGCAGGGTAACTTCTTTTCATCTTACTCGGTGTATGCAGTGTTTCTCACTACTGTATAAGGTGCTGGGTGGGTGTGTGTGTGTGTTTGTGTGCGAGAGAGAGAGAGAGAAATGTCATTGCTTGGGAATGTGATTCAGTCATAATGTTTTGTCAGTGCGAGTATGTTGATGCGTTTGTGGTTGAAGATTTGGACACTGTCCAGAGGCTTATTAGGTTAGTAGTTCATCAAATCATTAAATACGTAACAGGTGAAGAGTTTCAAAAATAACCTTCTCGAAAACAACAAATAAAAACGTCCACAGCGATCACAGCAGTAGTGTTAAGCTCGGAGTGCAACATAATTCGCTTAGTCACTTCCATTGTACACAAACAACAAATATATTTACAAAAAAAAAAAAAAAAACTTAACTCGTAACAAAAGAAATGTTACCACATTCAGAACCACAGACAGTTAAGTCATAATGGGACTTACACCGAGTGAGAATGTATAGTGTAGTGTGTGTTTATGTTACTGACCTATTCTGATTGGCATTAGGCTTTGTGTGGTCAGAAGAGCTTTCCTCTTTTACAGACATTTCACTGGCCTTCAAGTGGACGCTCCATCTGGAACCAGCCAATAGGAAAGCTCAGGAACAGCCTCCATCTTCAATGACAAAAACTGGAAATATATATATATATTTTTTTTATTTTTATTTTTTACCATGAATGGTCCAAAAACATTGACGTTTGAACAATATCGGACTTTCATGCCAATTAGTTTGTTATTTGAGGTCTGATGCATCCCAACATCTTATGGTTGCTACCAGGAGCTATAAAAGCCTGAAGAACTGTGTGTTTAAGCTCAACCGTTTCCATTTTCTATTTTTCTCCTTTCAGATTCAACCTCCTCTAGCAAGACATACAGACAGGCCCTTAAAATTCTGCTCTTAGTCCTCTCCCAAGATAAATAGCGCCGCTTGAAAGCATGAAAGCTTACAACAAACAGAGACATTCCAAAAACGCATTTTATACTCACAGGTTTCTGTGGGTAAAAGGAGGCAGATATCAAAGTTGTAATGAAGTTGCTCTTCATATTTTGGTCAGTTTCAGAAAGCCGAGCAGAAAGAAATTCTACCAAAGTTAAACCGTATAGATAGAAGTAAAGTAAACCGGTTACTGTATTTAAAAATGGAAGGGAGGATCTCCCGTTTATGATATGTCAATTTGATATAAGGTGTATTTAGGTGCAACAGGAAAATAAATAATAAAAAGATTTATTAAAAAAAAAAAAAAAAAAAAAAAAAAACTTTTTAAAAGTAAACCTGTTGGCTATAGTTTGGATGACAGTAAAAGAAGAAAAAAGCTGTAGATGTGGTTACTCTTAGAACCAGAACAATATATCCAACTTGCATGCATGTCACTTCTTACTTCACTGAAATAAGGACAAACAATATAGAGAAAATCTGTTTGCAGGTCTGTCTTTGAAGAGAGAGGCTGGGATACCTTTAAAACTAAAAGAGCATTCTTCTTTTGTTGTGCATTTATGTGACTATGTATGTACGTGTGCGTGTGTGTGTGCGTGTGCGTGTGTTGAATCCTTCTACCACACCTCCTTTTAAGGCTTTCAAGCTGCTTTGGATCAAAGTCAGTCCCAGGGGATAATTCAGCCAAAAACACTGAGTTCAAAAACATCACAGCCTACCTTCACGTACTGCTGAATTTAATTTTTCAGACACATTTCAACACCTACTCGATCTTTTGCTTCACAAAAGGGTGCCGATGTCCCTCCAGCCACAGGTCTTCTACTGGCATCGAATTGTTAGCTTCAACTGACTTCATCGGCGCTTTCACAAAATGTGTTTCTCGGTGGAAAAAAAACAAAAAACGTTAAATGCTCAAATACTAAACCTAATGTCAAATTAGGAATGAAGAGGGAGCGTCCGCCTCAACAAAAACAAGGGCAATATTCACATCCAAGACTTGGCTTTAAGCCCTCATCTCAGAAGTTGCAAGAGTGCAACCGATGCGTCACAGACTAAAGCCAAAATGTATAAACAGCGCAGGGGAGGGCGGGGCAGGGGGGGGAACTCGTTATAATGTTAAAAATGAACCCCACACTGGCCACGAGATTAGAACAGATAGACAGTACATTAGGCTATATGCGTCATCATAATTACCGATAGATATATAGCAGGCGCAGCCACCGCCATCCAGTTTTAGAAACACATTTGACTAAAAGGGAAGGGACAGGAGGAGGAGAGCTTTCTCTTTCTGGAGTTTGATTTAAATAAATATTCTGTTTTTTGTGTGTTTCTTTTTCTTTTCTTTTTTTTTCCTTCCTTTAAAGCCATCTTTCCTCCTGCCTGACAGTTTGGGAAGAGCGGAGCGACAGGGTTGGAGGGGACTCTATGTGAAGTTCTGGAGGGGCTGGCTGACCCTCATGCAGGCCCAGTAGAAGGCCCGAGCCAAGGTGACGAGAACCAGGAGCAGCAGCACGGCCCACGAGGCGTAGATCCCCTGGTAGGTCTGAGCCTTCACCCACGTTCCAGCCTGAAGAAAGGCAACGCAACAGAAGAAGTTAGAAAATCTGTGATGGTGATTATAATGAGCCAGCTCAAGTCCAATCAGGCTAAATGCAACCAGAAAAGATAAAAGTACAATTACACTTGAAAATGTTCTACGTGTTTATTATTATGTGACCCATTTGTGTCGCTGCAAATGGTGCAAAATTCCAGCCAAGAATCCGGTGATTTTCTCCACTTGAAAAAAGGAAGCAGTCGTGTTTTTTTTTTTATACAGTATTACAGTATTCCAAAATGTAACTCATTCAATTATATAGCCATAGTCTGTGATTAATCCACCTGCACCAGACTGAATTGTAGCATTTCAAGTGCACACATTTTCTTAGAAGTATTCAATACTCAAGAGTGACTGAGGAGTAAGAGAGAAAATAGCTTTCCCATCAAGTATTAAGTGTGCAGCTGCTCAGAAGAAAATGATTTAATGTAGATGGCAAAAGTGACTTTGAGAGAACCCACAGGGATTTACTAAGAATATGGAAATATGAATTTCTGTTTCAAAGTCACAACACTAGAGCAAAGCTGATATGGGCAGAAAAGGTCAAAATACAATTATTTCACTTGATTTAGGATGCATTGTTTTTATATTCATATACTGTTGTACTGCTCTCAAGAATATCATAGAATTCCTATAATAAATTATACTCTTTCCTGTTTTGACTCCCATATATCTCCTGGATGATGCACACCCCTGGCCCAGATGATTAATGCAATCTATAATAAACCCCCAAGCTTGTTGAAACCCAGGCAGCCAGATAAGGTCTGTCAGTGTGGATGGCCACAGACACTGTCAGGCAAATGCTCTTTATCATTACTTAAAGAGAACGCGACTCGCAGTCGTATCTAACCATGAGGTAATCAAAACAGCTAAAAAAAAAAAACCCATCAAATATGCTTAAAGGAAACGTATACACCACACAAATGAATGTCTTTCCTCTTCTCCTGTAAAAGATGTGTACAGTTGTAATGATTCGGGCTGCTCTCAGGGGCCCTAACATTTTAAATTGCGTCTCTTAGCTCGTGCTGCTGACTTAGAGACACATCGCAGTTCCAGAAACGTGCAGCTGTTATGGTGATGAATCTTCTTAACTACATCCCTGCAACTGTAAAGCCCCTGCTTCCTTATTCCTAATTTAATGCAGTCTGGAAATGAAGTTTGATCCGCTGCTTGTCTTCGGTTGTGGCCTAGAAAGTTTACTGACGCAGCGTAGAGATTAAACCGTCCAAGCCCTGTGCCATTCTTATAATTAAAACAACCTTTTTTTATTTAACACAGCCGGATCTCAAGTTGGGACATTTATTGCCACTACACCAGCATTATGCAATGCTGTCAATACAGCATATTTATAGTCTGCACACTGCTGACTGTTCTCCATGCTGCAGGCACAAATGCATCCTGTATCCAATGCATCTATATTGTGGGGCGCCGTTTCATGCTCATCTTGCACCCTCTGCTGTTTATAAAGCAGAATGTATCTAGTTCTCCGTGTATCCCTGCTTTATTTTTCTACTGTTGTCTATACAATTGTGATCTATAGTTGGGAGATTATTCTACTGTTGCACTCTTATTTGAACTTCATTCGAAAAGAAAATACTTAAAAACTGAAAATGTAATAATGTATTGCGAGCATTTTATGGCTGTGTGGACATATAACTGAGAATAGCACATGAAAAAGAAAAGCAACCAGGAATAATACAATCTGCTCGGCTATTCAGTGGGTGTTGCAGCTCGTGTTGCAGCTCGTGTTGCAGCGTGAACATAGCTTACAGTTAGACTAGGTTGCGTTTGTGCTGTATCTCACTGACAAATAGAGGCCTGTCACAGTGTCTGCAGAGCGGCTGTGAGGTGCTCACCCTCCATGTTAAACAAGCGGCTGCAAAAGGAGAGATTGTAATCGCACTGCTACCTTTGTTTTATCTGCAATTGTAAGGTTTTCACATTATATAATAGAGACAAAGGGAGGACAAGGGAAGAGGATTTAATAGTTAATGTTCTCGGTAATTGGTAAGTGGTAACGTCAACTAGCCAACTATCTTTTATCAATACTGAAGCGGACGTCTCCATCTACTGGATGTTAGTATGAAGACTGCTGGTTAGAGCTGCAACGATTAGTCGACTAATCGATTGGACAATTGAGGGAAAAATAACCGCCAACTGTTTTGATAATTTCTTAATCGTTAAAAGTAAATAAAATGGCTGGAAATGTAGTTTTCAGCCTCTCAAATGTGGAATTTCCTGAATTTATTAAACTGAATATCTTTTGGGGTTTGGACTGACAAAGCAAGACATTTGAAGACATCACCTTGGACTTTGATGAACCAGGATGAACAATTTATAAACCAAACGATTTATCTAGAAATAAATCGGCGGATTAAATCGATGATGAAAATAATCGTTCGTCGCAGCTCTACTGGCGGCATCCACTCACCATCAGCCCGGCGGTGGAGATGCTGAATAGCAAGCAGAGTAGAAAACACCACAAGCTCCGCCTCCGGGGATACCTCTGACCAATGGAGGAGCTGCACGACCGACGGAGGAGAGAAAGGGGAAATTAATTTGATCAGGAAATCAAATTTAGTACAACACAATGACACAACCCTGTGTTATGATCCTTTTATCACAGCAGGCAGATAGACTGGTCAAAACGAAAAGCACAGGCGTGTTTTTAATAACATTAATGATTGCTGTGTTCTATTCAGAGTTCCCAGTAAGCCATGACACTGTGACAGCATGAACAATGCCAGGACCCTGAAACTGCTAAATGGAATTCAGCCATCATTAATCGTATTATTTATTACACCTGTGCTTTTCTTATGAATTAACAAATTTGCTTAGCATCTTTCATCTTTTGAAGCACAAAAACTCCTCCAGGATCAATCATTTTCCTTAGTATGTTCGGAGAATTTATAACCTTTTTTATTACTGCCGCCAAAGCAGATGAACTCTTCCCGCTGGAAGTGGAGGACAGAAATAACACGTGAAGGATGACGGTGATGCACCTGCAGAAATTAAACCTCCAGCAGCACCTGTCCAGGCTCGATCCAGGTTCTGGGGCTATTTTAGATTTGACAAGCTTAAATTCTGATGACTAAAGCCGCTCATAAAGACCGTCACGACGCGCCTGTGAATTGCAGTAATACAACCGACACACTAGTTAGTCTCTTTTCAGCACCGTGTGAAGTTAAAAAGACACTTTGTGTGACTGACAGACTCCAGAAACATGGCTGTTCTGGTTATTTGTACATTTACAGCCCAAGAAATCTTTTTTTAATAAATTTGGTTTTGTTTGACCTTGTACACGTTTCTGTTGATAATTCTAGGCATAACCAGAAAATCACAAAGAACTGTCATATCAAACTGTAATATCACAGATTTGTTATAGTTGAAATACTTTTACGCTTCTCAAGTATTGATACGGCGTCACATGCCTGCTAATTCCCGTCCCTAAAGTCCAATGAACTTTGCTCACCATGTTAAGAAGCTTATGCAGACAGTGATATAAGAACGTGCTTCGCAGCAAAGCTAAAAGAAATTCCTGAGGTGCAAAACATACATGGAGCTAAATCCCACGGATCAGAAACCTCATGATGTTATGACTCTTTTTTTTTTTTTTTCTTCTTCTAAGGCCGCCCTGAGAACACTGAGGGCGTTGTCTGCTTTGTGTGTGTTGACATGAAGAGTGACCACAGGGTAGGAGTCTCTGTTCATCTTCTCTCTCCTTGTCCTTATAAATGTATAATCTAAGCTTCTTCTGTATATTAAATATTAAAAAAAAAAACTAACACACACACAAACAGTCCTCGTCTTTGTCGTTTTCGTCCAGTCCAAAAGAGAAAATGTATTGAAAAAAACATAGATGATAGAAATATTCACTGAATTTGACAAATATTGGATGGGATTAGCATCACAGACTCCATCTTTAAATAGGCCCATGTCTTATTAACATAAAACCATTGTTTATGAGACGCATATTAACGCTCCGAGGCTGGTGATGGAAATGTGTTGCAGACCCTGAAGCCGCTACCTGCTCACTCTTGTGTAGTTTTCACAAAGTAAAAGCTTCTGCTAAATGCCTGAGGATGTAAATCTACAATGTAAAAGTACCGTGAGACTGAAGGGATGTGATGGATGCTTACAGCTACTTACACTTTCCTGCAGTGTGGGCACCTGGCCAGCGTCCGGTCTGTGAACTCTGTCCACTGAAATCACAAAGAGACAAGACATTTCAGCTTCAGCCAATAACCAAAGTGCACATTTGTCAAATTATCAGCTACAATGATGACAAAACGTCCAAGTACCAGTATTACTACATTCACCGTCATTAGATTTAAGCTCAATTCTAACATTAACTACTAGTATTTTCGCCCATGGATACAGATTTAAATGTTATTCTCTATCAAAAGGAAACGTACAGTTTGTTTTTGACATTACTTACAATATAAAAGTACCCAAACTTAATAATATATTATGTAAAACACAATGTAGGCAAGTATGGCAGAAAAATACGTTAAATCAATATTACTTATAATAACACTGTTAAATACGCCTGCTGCTGCATTGTTTTGACTTACTTTACTTTTTAGAAATACATTTTTTTTTTAGAATCTCTCGCCCTACAGGTGCTGCATGCCATCCAAAAAATAAATAACAAATGAGTAAGAAAAATAGTCTTCTCTCAAAGTAGACATTTGTAAAACCCTGCAGAGCAGAATACACTGTACATGCTGTGCATTCATCTTGTTTTGAAAACACACACCGTATTGGAAGCACAGAGGACATTATCACTCGATCTGTGATAAAAGGATCACTGCACCACCACCCGGGGCACAGATTTGTATTTTCATTCCGCCTCCCCGTCTTTGAGCAGGTAGGAAATGTCCGACTGAATGCTAAACACCTGAAACATCACCGAGCCTCCAACTCCAGTCTTCTCTTTCTCCTCTCTCTCACCATATATCCAAAGCATCTTCACCTGTCCCACATATTGTTAAAGAATAACAAGTTAAAATTCTACGTCCCCCTTAAGCACGAAACGGCCCGAATGCAACAGCGCAGAGTTGATGGGGTTATTGATCTACACCAATAACTCAACATTACTTGGCTCGGTGCAAAGATCGCTTCAATAATTCACTGTTCTGGCTTCGCTACAGTACATTCCGCAATAAAGCCCTTGCAGGTCTACTGAAACTGTCACAAGATATTTCAACTACAACTGATGAAAGCTCCACTCAAAAGCCAAACAAGTTTTATTATTCAGCTTCTGTGCATTATAACGAGGCACCTCTTCATACTGTCCTTGTTTTATTGGATCTTGGCTCCCTATAGAGAATGGGATTTGACGGCTTGTGTCCGTTTCAGAAGTGTCATTCGAAGAGGTCGGAGGGGTGGGACCTGTGCCAGAGACGTAATAAATTGTACTGATTGTATTGCTACTGATCGTCATAGAGGTTGACGAGGATAATCAATTAATGGCTTGTTAAATAAAACCTATGCTACAGATGCCATTGTTGATAACTTGAGTCATTATTATTATTTTTTAAACTTCAGAAAATGAAAGTAGTTTGCTTTTCTTTATTTTAGCAATATATCTTAAAACCTACGACAGGAATCCATTGATATTTAGTGCACATATAAGGAAGATTCATTAGATTTAAAAAAGGTAAAAATGAAAAGAAGAAAGCTCATTTGTGAGGCGTGAAATGACGAGATCAAAACCACTCCTCTATCTGTGTAAAAAAACACAAGGGGGGGGGGTTTATGTGCCAGACTATTTCTTGGACGGGGACAGTCTTCCTGAAGTCTCTGCTGTAAGCTGCTGTAACTCTCAGCAAGAAAGCAAATAAGTATATTTCCAAAATGCTGAACTATTCCTTTAACTGTAAAACGACCACACACAAAAAATGAAATCTTTTTAAAAAATAAATAAATATTGATTCAACTTTATTCTGATAACATGTTTTGTAAACAGAGAGAGTGATGTACCAGGAAGGTGTTGCTGCAGTGTCCACAGGAGACCCGGGCCCCGGCTGGCTGGGGGTCAGGACTGGCAGGACCAGGATGAACTGGACCCAGATTAATTATCCTCTTACTAGAAAAAGGGACCGACACACAAAGTCAACATTCACACCACAAAACGAATGAAGATATTATTCAGCATAAGTCCAAACTAATAATCAGGCTGACGACAGTTTCCCTTTTTTGGGATCCGTCAGCAGCCAATCCTCCCGTTACCGCTAACATCGCTTTTGTGCCTGGGTTACTCTGCACATCTGGTTTGAATGTAAAACCGTGAGAGTGGAGGTAAACTCTCCAAAGCAATACAATGTAGCAAAAGTGGCCTCGGAGGAATATGCTCAACCTTTTGGCATCACTTTAACTAAATGGATTCCTTTTGGTCAGCAATAATAAAACCAGGAACGTTAACAGTTATATCAGAAACATGCAGAGTTTCTAAAACCCTGAATTTCAAAAGATAATTACTGGAATATCTATTCAGATATAAAAAGGACATTTGGTTCGAAAAAACTAAATAATATTTTGCCTTAAAATATATAAACATGCAATCCCTTATTAGCCCTCAGCCTTACCTCATGATCTGCACTGAAGCTGACAGATGAATTGCGTGTTCCAGATCTTTGTGACAACAGATTTTGTGGATATACCGTTTCAAATTCTACAGATTTATATAGTAGCAGAAAATTAACCGAACAAAATATGGCTAAAAATGTTGCTCTTGCACATTTTACGCCTCGGGCATAAAAAAAGGACTCTCATCTCTCTTACCAATTACACCAGGCTGCAGCAGCATGATGTTCAGATGAGGTGCCAAAACCGTTCGTTTCCAGTGACTGTTATCAGCCTTCGGATTTTTCCAAATTAAAATCCCAACACAGCGGCATCTGTTTGACTTGTAAAAAGTGTTTTATGGCTTTTTGCTTAGCTCATTTCCTGACAGAGAGCAACAGCAACGTTACTTTCCCAAACTGTATTTGAACTTTCAGCGACCCAGTAATGTAAAAATGTGATTTACTTTAACTCGTGGAACTTTCCCAGTTTATTTGCAGTTTATCTGTTTTTGTTCTAAAAAGAGACTTGAGTGCGCATTTTGCTCCCTCATATTATAATATGAATGAATTTGCTATGTGTGCATCTGGTTAGCAGCTACTCTGCAGGAATTTAGTGCATAATTAAAGCAACTACATGCTGAATGAATTATGCGATTTTAGCTGCAAGGCGCATATTGAAAACTAAACCTCAACATAATCCCCATTCCTGAATAGATTTAGGCCCAACATAACACACACACACACACACACACACACACTACATACTGTACATTACCCACACCTAACACAGATGATGTGCAGAAGTGAAACACATGATGTGGCTGTTCTAATAAGTCTGTTACATCCTCATCCGGCTCGCTGAGCACTGCATGTAAACTGCACTGAGAGCACAGCCTCAATTGAGGGACTGCTGCTCCCAGTGCACCTTGTTTCCTCCGCTTCACTTCTCTCTTACACAGACACACACACATACACGCGGAAATAATTGCTCACCAATATGGCCGGGGACAGGCAATCCTCTGGGAAGTGACTTTGCAGATGAGCAGGCAGTTGCAGGGGCAGCGAACGTACTTCTTCCCTGCTGGGGCATTCTTAATGGGCTGCAGAGGGAGACAGAGACGCACAGGAGGAAGAGATAACAAGACAGCAGAACATCGAATTAGAATAAGAGCAGATAACAAGCCAATTATTCTAGATGGACTAGAATAAAGCAATACTATGTGAGGGAGAGAGGTATTCTGGGAGATATTAGGAAATGGCAGTACTGCAGTAGCAGGTTTTATTTCGCCTTATTTATTATAGCATCGATAAGGAAGTTGCAAACTTAATCTTGTTGTACAATGAAAATAAAGATATTCTTATTCTAACCAAGGGCTTTCATGATACATCGTGACACTGTTGGCGCTTCATTGTCCCTACAGCTGCTTGTTGCTGTTGAAATGACATAACAGACATAATCGTACAATTTAAAAATACATTTAGTGATCTAAGACCTGAGCTAACACATCAAGCGCTGGCTCTTTGCAATTAACAAAAAAAAACAACCTCATTTATTTTGCTTTCTGCAAAGCGACAGGTTTATCCAACGCTGCTTTTAACCTTAATATAAATTTAGAGGGAAATACAGACAAAAGGCTTCAAAAATGTGACTTGCATATGATAACATTTGCTCCTATTCTGTTGGCTCGTACAGTACATTTGAAGATTTCTGTTGTCGTGTGCCGTATTTAGAATTCACATTAGTTACAGAATGGCTTGATTTATGACCAAATCATTCAATTATATTCTTATAAATGACATACTGAATGAGTGTATTCTTTTAATGACCAGGTATACTCACGAGGACACATCACACTGCGAGCCAAGATCAGTTGTCAAGGACATTGTTTTATCTCACGCAGAGACCTCAAACTTACAAATACACAACTATAACTTTATTACCAACACGGCTTGCTCTGGATTTAATAGAATATCCTGCTGGTGGTTCTCTGCGCTGTGTCATTAAACTCTGACTAACCAGAGCAAAGTGAGTCCTGTGAGTTTCCCGCTTCATCGTTAATTTCCCTTACAACAGCTGTGGGAGTCGAGATTGTATTGCACTGTAGGGACAGGGAGTGAAAACTAATATTAATATTAGTATTAATATTATATATATATATATATATATAAAATTATATAATATTATATATATATATATATAT
>CALSCE010009779.1:15531913-15546972 GCA_943593645.1 Bovichtus variegatus
AAATACAGCGTGATTATCGCTTCGAGTTCTGGCCATGTCCCTCCTCAGACACCGTATTGAATACATGGCCCGCAGGGATCATGTTGAAGGTGACAGGTAGTGCAATGCCGGGAGCTGCGAGTCTGTTGCCGATAACCGTCTTTGCTGCACCCGGTGACGGGGAGACAGACACGACCGCCCCTTCAGTCCTCCGAGACGAGCTGTCTCTGTACAGCGCTCCTCCGCAGACGTCTCAGCACGTGGAGCCTGAAGCGGGTCAGCTGGAGCAGAGTGTCGCCACCCTCAGGGAGTTAACAGAGCCATACACGAGTCGGTGTCAGGGCACCTACAACATCATTAAACCCAAAGTTCAAAGTGTTGTCAAGTGTGGGAATGACACCTATGCCTACTTGAAGAACCCTCCGAAGGACTTCTATCCCCGGGTAGGAGTTATCGGCTTCACCGGTGTCCTGGGACTGTTTCTTGCCCGAGGCTCAAGGATTAAGAAGCTCATCTACCCGGCGGGCCTGATGACAGTGAGCGCCTCCCTCTACTACCCGGAGCGGGCTGCGGCCATCGCAAAGTCAAGCGGAGACGGCGTGTACGACCGCGCGGTGCGGAGCTACGCTGCCCTGGAGAAGATGGTGAAGCATCAGAGCAAAGCTGGAAAAGACTCAGAAACTAAACCCTGACGATCCCAGCGTGATTATGCAACAACTCAGCAATAAGAAATCAGCCCTCTACTGATATTGTAGACCGACACGTGCCACCTTGACAGGCTCTAATCTGTGCGATTTCCTCATTCCCACTTTTTGCACTAAACTCCACATGTAACTCAGGCCGGGCATGGCCTGTCGCAAGGGGTGTGCAACTTGAATGATTTACCTCTGCTTCGAATTTGAATGTATATTTATGAAGATAATTATTTTAAAAATCAACTAACCCTTGCGTTAAAGTCCTCAGACATGTGTTGGTTTTAGACTTTCATGTGTTACTACCTACAATTCAATTAATTAATCAAAAGAAAAAATAAACTATTTTGATAAATCAGTTAATTGTCTTTTTTTACAAGCTCAAGTTTGTCATTACATTATAGTAAATCATATACATTTGTTTTTTTTGGTCAGACAAAACAAGCAATTTGAATACATCACCATGGAGTTGTTATGAACACTTTTCTTTACCTTTTCTGATGTTTTATAGAGAAAACAAATAACCGATTAGTTGAGAAAATGGCTAATTTATCAATCATGAATATAATTAGTTGCAGTTCTGGACTGTCAAACATGAAAAAGGCTGCACTGAAGGAGTTAACAGCAGTAAATGTGAGCTATCTAATATGGTATATAACATTTATTCAAAAAGCCAGATTACATTAGCAAAATATCCCTTCCCCTAAATTGCATTATTTGGAATTACAATATTACCAAAAACAAAAACTATGCCTGGAAACCAAATTGTGAACACTGTATGACTTAAACGTCTTTATTCATCTCAGCCAAAAAAAAAAAAAAAAAAGTACAAAAATTAAATATTACACTTCATTGAAATGCCCTCAGAGCAGCACCAGCTTCTCATTTAGAGCAATCTGTGCTTGGGTTAGGTTGGACAGGTAGGTCACCATCAACAGGTCCTGCAACAAATGAAACATACATTTTGTTATTACAATTTTGTTCATAGGGATGTAAAATTAGTCCATCAGTAAAACATGCTTATGCTCCTTCAACAGTGTTACAAGCAAACTAAAGTTGAGGACTACGAGGTGAGAAAGAGACACCTGACTACAGGTGGAAGAATTACTCTCATGTTCCTAGGATGGCTGTGTACACTGGACAAGTGCCAAGTAAAGAAGTATGAGGCGAGAGGAGCCAGGAGAGCGCTGACCATAAGAAAGCAAAGCCTAATGAAACGCTTCCTGTAATCAAAGCGTGCCAAACGTGCTAAAAACAAGTCTGAGTACAGCAAATAAATTGAGAATGGAAGGCTGAAGGAGATGCATTAAATCCAATGAGGGAAAAAAAACACTGGCAGTGACTAGAAAAGTTGTTTATACGAGAAAAAACACATTTTGGCAGTTTTCTAGCAGATGATGAGCACTTACGTTAATGTTGGAATTGAGCATGTTCTCAAAGTCCTCGGCTGAGATGGTGGGCACCTTGTTGACCAGATCCATCAGGAAGCGTCCCACGCTGTTATCTGCCGCCACTTTGCCAGACTGAGACAGATCGAACAGCATTAGCTTTACAGCCACCACAAACTCGATTACTTCACAAATGATCTCTAGAGACACAACAAATTGATACAAAGTACAATAGCTGGAATATGACCAGGAAAACAAATCACAGAAGGTATTGCTTCATCATTTTGTGCATATAGAAACCATGGTCTAATCATTAGAGATGCACAGATTGTCATTTTCTTTGCCGAATCCGATTTTTTGAAAGTCCGACCTGCCAATTCCGATTTTCTGTCTTTCTAAGAACTATAATTGACAGCATACACTAACATTTCTCTTACTTTTCTTTCATGGAACATTGAAATTCAATTGTATGTTTAGAATAACACATTGACTATTATTATTAAATAAATGACATTTTCTCCCAAATCGCACCAAGTTACAGGATCTTCTCTCACAAATCTCAAAATATAAGTGCTCCAGAAGAAAACAGCTGCAACATATCTAAAGCTTCCACACTATGTAATTTACGGGTCAGGTTATTTATTTTTTTTAAATAAAATCGGTCAACCGGGACATCTTTACTAATCATCAGATTAGAGTCACAATATCATTCTAACTGCTCCGATACTCACCAGCACATCGTCAATGTATGCCAGCATGGTGGTCAGCATGTCCTGTACCCTGGCTGCAGAGCCAGCCACCTGGGACAGATCCGAGGTTAGCCCCTTGGTGCGGCTGGGAAGGACACGTGTCCTCTGCAGAAGGTCCACTGGAACAAACATATTGGATTGTTAGAGTACAGTTATACAATTCAGAGCACATTACTGATACAGTTAGAACAATTATATTGTCTGGAAAAATAAATCACAGGCAGTATCTAGGTTGACATGTACAACACTAAGTTATTGTAGACACTGCAATTAATATATTTATCCCCAGGAGAAATAGGGGGGAAAAAAAGGATAAAATGTCACAATCACAGATATTTAGTCAGGAAGCATTTGTTTCCAATCTTCCTTTTATGTTTGTATTCTCACCGCCTATCCTCTCAGTGTCAAAGTAGACATACTTGACAGTCAGTGGCGTGAACATCACACCAACCGTCTTTCCTGGCACACCCATCTGCGCACTGTGTAGGAGATACAGAAGCAAAACACATGTTCTTAAATCGGTAGCTGATCACACACACCAAAAAAAAAAAAAAAGCATGTAGGGCTCGAATTAAATTATTTTCACCACTGTCCCAAAGTAAATGCTGACCATCCCAATTATTAGCATATTTAAAAAGTGATGTGTGGCATAAATTAAACACCATGGAAATGATTAAATTAGCTCACATTTTATAAAAACAAAACAAAAGAGAGTTTGGGTTTGTCCCCTCTTGGCAAGTTTCGCCTGTAATGCCAACAGTGACATGAGAAAGCTCAAAATCCCACCACTGCTTTGGGATGCCCGACAGCCGCGGTGCATTTTCATGCTGTGTGCGCTTGTCAGTGTGTGTAACATTACTTTCTTGCAATTCTACATAGACAACTTCATCAGAGTTCGAGGCTATAGTTTATTTGCGGTTGTATTTTCTTTTGTTTGGCTAAGTTTACCGTCGGTCCCAATTTTCAGTCCCTCATCTTTTTTTTCCCTGTCCCCAGGACGACGTTACATCCTTAAATTAGAGCCCTGAATCTATAACGGGAAGATCAGCCAACCTGACGTAGGCGCGGATGCTCATCTTGCCACTCTGCAGTGCAGTATCCATCGTCAGGTGAATGGGGTTGATGGCCTCGCGGCTGTAGTACTCGTGAATGAGGACAGAGTGTTCTGTGATGTCAAACCCTGTGGCATACCTGAGGAAAGATGGCACTATGGTGAAAAAAAAAGAAGCTTTTTTTCAATTCTCTTTTGAGATTTCTAATTTGATCAACTGACGCACCATCCGATGATGACCTCAGTGGGTGACACCCTCTTGTGGAGCTCGTACATGTTCTTAGCAAACTCCATGTCCACAGCAACCTGTTGGCAAAGATGATCCACTTTGAAACAGGGCAACTTCTTTACAAAACATCTCTCTTTAACAATGCACTATGAGGCAGCCATCTATGTCTAAAAATACTTGTAACAAGCTCAACATTGTTCAGTTTCTTCACAGGAGTATATACAATAGCTACCACTACCCTACGAACAAGTGCACACAAGATCATGTAAAGTTAAGTAAGTTGTGAAGAAGACATGTGGGAAGTCAGGTATTGTGCAGGAGATACAAAATGTCCTGCAGAATGTCTTCCACAACATAAAAAAAAAAAAGTTCAACAGTAAACTTCACTATCTTGCAGGACATATTTAACTTTTGCAGAATAAGACTGTGTAGGATTGTCCATGTAATTCCAATAAAGCACCATCTACTACATGCACAAATAATGTGCAAATTACTACCAGGGACAATCATTCTAAAAAAGTCAGATAAGAGTAGGGTCCAAGTTTTTAGTTCAGTAACTTTCTAATTATTATTGATTTATTTGTGTTAATTGATTTCTTATTGATCTCTTGTCCATAAAGCGTTCGTAACTTATGTGACTTAGCTGCTATAGCTCTACAATTTTCCATTAAGACAGATACAATACATATTGAGATGTCAAAACAGCACAATAATGAATTTTCATTTATTAAACCAAAATGTTTACATACATACTGCGAGTAAACGAGTTTAACACTATACCTCATCTTCAGACTCATTGTGGGGGACAGAGAAGCAGTTGGTCACTTCAATAGAGTGCTTGTCAATAGTACCTGAAAGGGAAATGTTACAAATGAGGCATTATTATTTAGCTAGCCGCCTTTGCATTGTTGGCTAGCAAACAAGAAGCTAAAATGATCGTCAGAAACGGCTAAAATCAATAACAACTTTCAATACTGGTTGCTACATGTCATGGCAGTACAGCAATAAATCAGTAAAAAGTTAGAAGACTGAGCAGATAGTTAATGTTTCCATCTGCGTGATCATTTGAGCTAACAACCAGCTGTTACAAGAGATGCTGCTAGTTAGCTGTTGTGGCTAACAAGATGTAGCTAGATTAGCCACCACCAGACTGAGGCAAGCCAACATGCGTTAGCAGGGAAGCTAACATTAGCCGGCTAGCCGTCACCTGTTTTAACAGAGAGCCGCCCACCCGACAAATAAGTGAAGTGTCTGCCTACCCAACAGGGTCCCGATCACACGACTCGCTCCCTCATTTCTCCGCTCGTAAGAGTCGCAGATAGAAGCGAGAACGACGGGGTGAATTTTCACCACTGGCCCGTAAACCGACATCTTGGAAAAGGAGGACCGAACCACCGCTTCAGTGAACACATATACCGCCACCTGGAGGCCGGCGGCCGAACAGCGGCTATTGAATATGACGCTAATTATAACCAAGTCACTTAGACCATTGATGATACAATGTAGCTGTATCTAATATCAGCAGACATTATTTAAAATGGTGAAAAAAGGCTCTGCACTATATTTTTACCCAGTTTTTAAAGGGGCCCGGCATAATAAGAGCCTCAAAAATTGCATTAAAATGAAACCACGTATTTAGAAAAAAAAAACAGGACCACACATTAAATAGGGTATATTTACGTAATAACATTAAAACATTTTTTTTTTTTTTTAAAGGCCTTTCATTTCCTCATCACTGATCTGTGTGCACATGCACAGGGTCTGACAGTCAGCGGGGAGAAGGGAAGTGTCTGGGGCAGGCAGGCTTGGTAGGGGCTGGGCTGATGACAGCATCCTCCGCCGCTCAGTGGCTCCACACCTGACCGACTCCATCAGATGCACCGATGATGGAGCTCTCTACGCTGCCGGGTTATCCTGTTGCCACCATTTCGCATGTCCATTGCCCGACACATGTTCTACAAATGCCGTGATATTATCACTTGAATTGTTTTTGCCGGGGGGTTTCATTTCTTTTCTTTTCTTTCTTTTTTTTACCGCGTGATCATTCAGTGGATGTGGTGTTGGCTTTTTATTTTTTTTTTGTATTTATTGTGAATGCTGAGTGGTCGGATCGAGGTGGGCTTTGTTTTCCTGGAAAAGCGAACAGGAGTGGACTGATGCTGCGTCGCTGGTAAACACCAGAAATGGGTGTCATTGAACCAAGGCTGCCAGTTGCGGTTCATTTTTGGAACATAATTTCGTTTTTCTTATGATAAATCATCTGCTCAAGCCTGGTCTTAAATACAAGTTGCTACACTGAGCAGGTAAGATTTTATTCATTCTTATCTGACATTAATCCACAAGCTTAAGCCCCTTGGTTTCTGTACACTATTGGCAGGCTAACAGACACCCTTTAAGGCTATTTCTGATCCATCCATCAGGCGTAGTGCGTCATCTTATTGTCACCGTCCGTCTTCTCTTGCGTGCATCCCCCAAATTGCCCAAATGGACGCACATCATGCAAGGCTAAAGAGGACTAGGAGTCCATTTTACTGTGCTAAATGTCAGAGACACACCACAGTCCATGTACATATTTCAGTTTCTGAGAATTATATGGGACTTATGTAAGGAATCTCAGCAGGCCTAACAATCCACATTTATCATAGCAGTAAGTACACTTATACAACACACATACACACACACACACACACACACACACACTCACCCCGAGGCGCTTTATAAGCATGCTAAACAGTGGAAGTGGCTCTAGTATGTATATGCCATACTGCTCCAGGATTAGAATCGTTTAGAGAAATATATTTATTTTCACTTCATGCCTTATTTCAAATACTTGCAAAACTATGCAAAATCAACCTCAAACATTGTGAAATCCTTCTTAATTTCCTTGTGTGCTAATTTTGCATTTAAAAAGGGGTGAAATGAAACAGGCAGAGACAGGAAATCAGTTCTGAAACTCAACACAGAACCTCAAGGCCTTGTTGTTTATGTAGAAAAAAAGGCAAACGTATCTTAAGAGAAATTAAAGGGACAGAGGAGCTGAAAAGCTCCTGCAGCAGTCGTAGTAGGTTGTATTTATAAAAAAAAAAAAAAAATCATTTGTCAGTAAATGACTGTGACAACAAAACCGCTACTCAAACACAGGATTTAATTTGACCGTTGTGTTCTTCTCCTGTGTTCCAGGCTTCAGTCAAGCAAACAAATGGTCCAATCAATAGCCTTTGGACAGAGTCTGCCACAGGGAGAATATTAATAAAACGCTAATATACTTGACACGCACACACACGTACACACCATGGCGCTGGAGAACTCGGTCTTCCCCTCCCTCCCGGACTCTCTCTCGCTCCCTGTGGAGGAAAAGGGGGAAGGAGAAGAAGTGGAGGTGGCCACCGAGGCCACCGTCTCCACCGGAGTCTTCAACCTATCGGAGGACCTGGGCCACATCGTCACCACAGAGACGCCGTCGTCGCCTCTGCCCTTAGCCAAGGTCAACAGGTCGTTCCAGGCCAAGTTGGCTGAGCGGGAGGCCAAAGCCAATGAGCCCAGGAAGAAGACCCCGGGGCCGGAGAAGGAAAGAGGACGATTCGGATGGGGTGAGTGACTCTGCGTTCCTGTTCAATTTAATGATGAAATAAATGTTTTCAAAAACACCATGGCTGCTTTCTATACACTTCATTCAAGTCTGGAGAAATCTGATTGAAGTTTGCAAGTACATCATTATTGAGCCCTTTGGTATCTATTTAACTCTTCAGAGATTGGGAGCTATTGACTGACTGGAGTCTGGATCAGCGTCAATCAATCTCCTCTAATTGGACTGTGCTGAAGTGGTTCATCCCTCAGCCATTTTGACAGTCTTGCGCAACTTTTTTCATTAGGCTTCTGCCGTATGAAAAGTAGTTTTTTTTCTGCCGCGCTTTGTTTGCTCCACTTTCTCTCCTCTCTGCTGTACATCTTTGTGAAAGACCGTAAAACCTAAAAATGTTAATTAAAGAATCGGACGCTCATCCCTTCCCGCAGCACAACATTTCAAGACACCTTTCAAAGATGTCCAGGCTGGTGTCACTTTTTTCAAAGAGCGAGGACTTTTTTTTCTTTTTCTTTTTCAATTTTTTACCAAAACATACAGGCAGACATTTATCATAGACAAGGCAGAGACGCAGACATTTTGGACTGAACTGTTCCTTTAAACGTCAAGATGTGACTCTCTAGAATGAGTAGGATGAACACGGATGGATAACCATTGCTGTCGTCAGGGGTTAACAAACAAAAGAACATCGCGTGTGTCGTAATGTCAGTTGTGGCTGGCTGCACCCACAGTGGAAAGGCTTTCTACAAATAAACAGCGTCAGTTTCCTTTGTGCAGTTGTACAGTAACTAAAGTCCAAAGTTGTAGCTTTTCTTCTTCGAGTGTTTGATGATGTTGTCCCGTGTCGTCATTCCTCCCCTCACCTGTCTGTTTTCATTTCTGTTATTCACCAGCATGACTTTCCTCTGAGTAGTTTTGTCCCCTGGCACCTTCCTCTGTTTATCCTCCAATCTCTCTGCGTGTCTTCATTCAACTTTCATCCTCTGACTGCAGTCAGAGTTGTATCTTCAAACAGCAAAACTTTTCCAGAAATGTAGAAAGGGAGCCTCATATATGTCTTGGAAGTATTCTGAAGGGTTTTGAAAGGCTTTCTTGGAACCTAGGGTTATGAAACCCGTCTAAAGCAAAGAAAAGCCCCAAAACTCATGCTGCATGTACATACATGTCGTTTACTCAAACTTCTGTAACCACATTGTGTCGCTTCTCCTCTCTCCCTGTTCCACATGGTCCCACATCCCCCCGTCTCCTCACCAGCGCGGGCTCGGCGTAAGAGACAGCGCTATGTGGAGAAGAACGGTCGCTGCAATGTGCAGCACGGTAACATGCGGGAGACTTACCGCTACCTGACCGACATCTTCACCACGCTGGTGGACCTCAACTGGCGCTGCTCGCTCTTCGTCTTCGTCATGGCCTACGCCGTCACGTGGCTCTTCTTCGGGGCCATCTGGTACCTCATAGCATATGTAAGGTAAGATTTTTGACAAACGCGGTGGAAGAAGTACATTTTTATTTTTTTACTTTTTTTCTTTTGAGCTTTAGAGGAGTCTGTACACTACTGTTGCTAAATCCCAGTGATATAATGACCAAGAGTGTATTACCAAAAACAGGGCTTTCCTTATCTGTGTGCTTTCTTCTTTCCTCCTTCTTGCTATTTAAAGGAATAGTTTGACATTTTGGGGAATGTGATTATTCGCTTTCTTTCCAAGATGTAGACGTGAAGATTCCACTCTCATGTCTGCACGATAAATATGAAGCTACAGTCAGGGGATGTTTCGCTTAGCTGCGTTTTATAAAAGATGTAACGTGTTCATTTGTGAACTTTAGAGGTGCTGGTAGGCAGATTTTATTTCACCTTCGGACAGAACCGATGATGCCGTTTCCCCCTGTTTCCCGTCTGTATGCTAAGCTAAGCTAAAGCTGGCTGTAGCTTCCTGCAGACAGATACTGGAGTGGTATCGATCCTTTCATCAAACTCTCTGCAAGGAAGCAAATACATAATCATATTCCCCAAAATGCCCTTTAACGCGATCATCGCGAGGCAACGCTACCTTTTTATTTGCTAAAAGATGGAGCGTGACGCTGTGAGAGCGACCAGCATTGCAAGACATTTCTACAACGCAGGCTAAAAAAAAAAAAAGAAATCCCCATTCTCTCAGCCAAAAAGCAGATGACAAAGCAGTATTAATATTACAGTGTATTTCATCATGATGTGATACCTCCTCACTAGATGTGTCTGCTGGATCCCCACTCTAATTAGCTAACGTATTCGTCTCTTAAAAAACGCGACCTCTTCATATCAATTACCGGCCACCTTAAGCTGTGCCAGAGAGCCGTCGGTGTTATTGCAATTCCTTGGTCACCAACACAGGTCAATAAAAGTCATATATTATATAAATTACCTAACGCCACTTTCATTAATTAGCTCTCCCTCGCCGGCTGGCGCTGTGTTAATCAGGGACATTAGTGAGTAGTTTGAAAGAAAATCTGCAGACTCTTGGTGGCACAAGACTAATAAACCAGCATAGTCAAGATGCTGTATGTGAAGATATATGATGGAAAAAGTACGTTTTTGCAGCATCAACAGAAAGTGACAGGTTGAATTACATGTTATACATGTTAATCATTACGGTTAATATGAAGATGACTTTTTATTCATTAAAAGAATTAGCTGAAAGTTGATTGTAAATATAAAGGGAGAGACAAGTCATCATATTCTGCACCCCTGTTCTAAGAATATAAATCTTCTCGCTCTCTGTCTATTTTTCCCTCTTGGCACCCACTTTGTCACCCTCCCCCCTTCCCTTTTCTCACACATTCCCCTCCTCTCTTTCCTCCCCAAGGGGTGATCTGGACCATCTGGAGGATAAGACGTGGACGCCGTGCGTCAACAATGTCAACGGCTTCATCTCGGCCTTCCTCTTCTCCATCGAGACAGAGACCACCATTGGCTACGGCCACCGCGTCATCACCGACCAGTGTCCAGTGGGAACCATGCTGCTGCTGCTGCAAGCTATACTGGGCTCAATGGTCAACGCCTTTATGGTGAGCAGCGCTGGTGCACGCCTGAGAAACGGGAAAATCATATTTTTTGTTGTTTGTCAGTAATAGCAAAAATAATTTGATTCAAATGATTTTCAAGCTATTATGTATTGTGACTAATAGGATCGATAAAGAAGATTATTATGTTGATTTAAGGGAAATAAAATGTTTTTCACCCTCCTGCATTTCATACAGTATTTTAAATTTGAGGCTATTAGACTTGACGTAAATCTCACCCAGAGAGGAACTATAAATCAAAGAATATTTTCAGAATCAGAATCAGGAATCCTTTATTCGTCCCACAGCGGGGAAATTTACAGCGCTACAACAGCAGAGGGACAGTGCAGATAAAAAGGAAAATATAAAATAAGTATAGTAAGAATAAGAACACAACCTTAGTAAAAGAAGTAGCAGCATGATAAAGTAAGTGAACATATGAGAGTAATACCTTTTATTTTGTTACAAAACCTAAAATTACAGGGCATAATCATTCAATCAATGCTCTTTTGCCATAGTGACACTGAATTATTGCTGACCCTGGTGAGGACTTATCTAATACTTACTGTGTGTGCAGATCTGTGTCTCACACACAGTGACTGACAAACCTGCTATAGCAGGTCAGGTTAAAGAAAGAAAAAAAAAAGCAAGCAAACCTGGCTTTCAGATTCTTAGTCAAATGTCCAAATGAATATAATTCCATTTGGCAAAAACCACAACTTCCTCAAAGGCACCTAGATAAGCTAAACTAAACATAAATACTGTTTGACCCGAGTCTGTTTGATTAGAAGGAGGCCTCCTGTTAGTTCATGCAGACAAAATGACACTAATTTGGCGCAGATGGTATGCTTCCTGAAAAAGAATATTTACTTTGAAACTGCTGATGGAGCTCAATTTTCTTTTTGCACAAGTAAGCAGTCTTTTGATGAGGATGAATCCAAACACCTACGTCCGAGCAGAATCATGTTTATGCATGATTGCGATCTGGAAACGTGCCATATTAGCAACGAGGCCGTTTTACTATTCATATAAAAAAAAGAAAGAAAGAAAATGCAGTCTGAGGTTAATTCAAGTGTCACTACTCTGTTTTTAACACTGAGACATAGAAATAGACAGCTCTATTGAAAGAATTAACACGCTTTGTTTGTATTCAGCACTCACAATGGATGTTGACGTTCTGTCCGTTAAGAATAAAACATTCAAATAAAAAGATGTCATTTTTCAATCATCCTCTACTTTTTAGCTGTCTTTTGCGTCTCTTCTCCTTCACCGTCCCCTCCCTCCCTCTCTGTCCAGGTCGGCTGTATGTTTGTGAAGATCTCGCAGCCCAACAAACGGGCAGAGACACTGGTGTTCTCCAAACACGCCGTCATCTCTCTGAGAGACGACAAGCTCTGTCTGATGTTCAGGGTGGGCGACCTCCGGAGCTCCCACATCGTGGGGGCCAACATGAGGGCCAAGCTCATCAAGTCCAAACAGACTCAGGAGGGTGAGGCTACCAGATAAGACAATTAATGCCTGCATTAATAAAGTGTTATTGGTACACATCTGAGCCACTACTAACGAGGGCTTCACCGAATAGTTTCAAGCTTTATTCATAACGTTGACGGTCAAATTCCTCATCAACAATTCTGGCGTGTCCATTTATTCTGCTTGAATCCGGTATTTCTGCACAGTTGCAGCTAAAGATTAGGTTACACTTATATAATTAGTATCATACTGTTTGTGGAATTAGATTCCAGTGGTGGCTGCGTAGGATTATTTCCAACTCGTGGGATCCAAACATTTCCAATAACTCCAGAGCGTTGTGAAGTCCAAAAGTCAAAAGGTATTGAAAAACGACAGATGTCATCATTTCCAAAAACGGACAACATCCTTTTATTGCACAAAATACTCTTTGTTGGCGTTTAGCTTTTCAAAAACAACCTTTGCACCACGGTCAAAAAACTGTTAGCTCTCCAGCTCTGTGCACACAAAAGGAGGCACGCACCTGTATTAACGGAGCGCCCTCATACATTACATTTATACAACCACGATAACAAAGAAATCAATAGTTTTTCGGGTGATGTCGTCAATCTCAACAAAACCTCAATACAAGCTTCGAGTGTAAAAAAATGACATTCGATACAGCCCTACTACCAATAATAATGTGACCACTATGATGACTAATACAACCACAACTTGAACAAATACTACTGTTTTCAGTAGCTTTACTTCAACTGCCAGAGGTGGAAAACCATATCTAATTATAAGAATTATGAGTAGATGTTTTTATGCACATTCCCTTTTTTGAGTGCGTGATAAAAGTATAATTATTCCCCTTTCACCTAAGCAGATTTAATATTAAGCTGCTTTTAGATAATCCAGAATTAAGGAGCAGCCTCTGGTTCTGCTGTTATGACCCAATCAGGAGGATCTTCATTTATTGATGAAGACAAAGCTCATCGCTTCCTTTCCCTTTCCTCACCTCCCATTGTGTTGTCTCCTCCAGGCGAGTTCATCCCTCTGGACCAGACAGACATCAGCGTGGGCTTTGAGACGGGCGATGATCGCCTCTTCCTGGTCTCCCCGCTGGTGATCTCCCATGAGATCGACTTGCATTCACCCTTCTGGGACATGTCGCAGGCCCAGCTGGAGAAGGAGGACTTCGAGATCGTGGTCATCCTGGAGGGAATGGTGGAGGCGACTGGTGAGGAATGGCACAAACATGATTATAAAGTAATGAGAACGCAAACATCATCAATCCAAAAATCCTCCACTGTCCCTGGGCAAATCATTTCCTCTAACTTTTACAGGCAGTTAAGGCAACTTGCAAGTAATCTTAAAAATGTGGCAGATAAAATAATCAACATAAAAATGACGGGGCAGGATATGATTATTTCTTCTTATATGAAAATATAATGTGGGCGACGGGAAAATGTGCTGTTAAAAATCACTGTGCTGTGAATGTGCACTGGAAATAGTGCCAAAAATAAATAAAAATGTATTAAGGTACAAGCCATATAAATAATGCCATTAACAATATCTTCTACTCAAGGGTTTTATATGATTTGTTATGGATTTATAACTCATTGCTTTTGCAATTTCATTTGACTGTAAAGTTCTAATGGCCTCTATGTTGTAAAGGCACATTTTGCTGCAACAACAACAATTGAGCATTAGGAAATTAATCTTGTAGATGCATACATTTGTCTGATATTACAGTAATACCACCACTGTTTTACAGAAAGCAAACCCTGTCCAAAGCTGTCCATTAGAAAATGAAAATTCCCCGACCAGGATGTCTTAGTTTAGATCTGCAATTTATTGTTTTAGAGTTCTCCATCTCTTCTCAGGCTTTCGGGAAGTTTGTAGAGCCATGCGATATTGTAGTAAAGGGGAAATATACATATATATTTAGATATAAGTGCATAAACAAATGTGTTGTATAACAGGGTGCGAAACTGGAGAGTAATTACTGATGATGATGATCTTAAAAGGGATGTTTTTTGTGTTCTCATCCTGTATGTTCTCATCACACAACTGCTGACTAACGGAGACGTCTTTTAAAATCTTCGTATGAGGAGAAGATTAAAAGCTTTCGCAGTGTATACAACAAGCAGGCAGAGAAACCATCAACATCCCCACACCAGCTCGTGTGTGTCAGTGAACACTCATCTGCCCTTGAGCAAGGCACTGACCCCTTATGGACTAACTCACTGTTAGTCACACTTTACTCTGGATTCAAACACGTTTCAGTTTTCATTTCTGAAGCTGAAAACACCCCCCAGCCTCTAAGTAAAAAAAATAAAATAAAAATAAAAAATGTATCAAAATGTTATGTGTGGGTTTACGGTATATTGACTGAGAAAATCATTCACAGCAGCTGGGCGACACGTTATCTCTGCTCATAGAGCCCCTTTAGAGAGTACATATATTTAGAAGCAGAGTTGAAAAGGGCTGCAACTAAACGATTATTTTCATTATCGATTCATCGAGAATAATCGATAATGAAAATAATTAACCGTTAAAAAATGTCAGAAAATAGTGAAATATGTCCTTCCCAGTTTCTCAAAGTCCAAGGTGATGTCTGTAAATGTCTTGTTTTGTCATTTGTCAGGATGTTCTGTATAATATGATAAAAAACAAAAAAAAAAACAGCGAAAAGCAGGAAATCTCCATATTTGAGAGGCTTAAAAAAAGAGCATTTTCTGACCTTTTTTCCATGAAAAATGACTTTTTTAATGATTAATAGATTATCAAAACAGTCTCTTGATCGGCTAATCGCTGCAGCTCTATGTTGTATTTATGGTTGTATGTTGTTGGCGTTGTGACGAAAAGAGAGCTGAGCCAGAAGGCAAAGCTCTCGATCT
>CALSCE010009779.1:15547372-15603186 GCA_943593645.1 Bovichtus variegatus
ATGTTGTTGGCTACAGTGACTTCAGTCTGTCAGTCTGTCGGGAACAAATATCAAGTTGCCTGTGCCGTGGAAGGATTTAGATGCCCCGTGTTTACCTCTTTTTCTTTATCCCCTTGTCATATCGTCTCATGTCAGACTCACTCTGAGAGCATAACATACTCAACTGTTCAGAGTACCAGAGCTATTCATGATGCGTCTTCCATGAGGTAAAGGTGGCCTCTCTGCCTACTGCAAATATTGATTCCCTTAGTCAGAGTGCGGTGGAGAGTTACAAAGAAGTAGTCGACGGTCAAAACTCGGCTGCATAGAATATTCATCGAAAGACGGCCTGCCAATTAAATAGTTTGGGACTAAATTAATTATCTCTGCGAGTTTTTTAGGTGTGTGTTACTTCGACTTTATGCTTTGATTTGAGCCCAGTCCTCTACTCGCGTGCATCGCAAGGGCCTGAATGAACAGTGAGGAATAATGTCTGTAATAATGTCATCTCACCGGGATGCTTGTTTGTGTGCAGGGATGACGTGCCAGGCGAGGAGCTCCTATCTCGCGGAGGAGGTGATGTGGGGTCACAGGTTCAGCCCGATGATGTTGCTGGCAGAGGGCTTCTTTGACATCGACTACGGAGCCTTTCATCACACGTTTGAGGTAACGTCTTTCGGAGCTCGGGGCAGACTACAGGCTAATATAGAATATGGAGTTTTTGATTCAGTAAAGCAGCTAAAAATTTTTTTTTTTAAGTGAAATTGTTTCCTAAAACACTTGTTTTTCTGTTAATATAAAAGCGACTGGCAATATGTGTTGGGAATGTACGTTTTATCTCTCAGATCTCGAACTCTTTTTCATGTCAGACGTAGTGTGTAGTCACGATCAAGTTTGGTAGCAGAAAATGCTTCAACAATTTAAAACATCATAAATGTCAAACTTTCTGCCAAACAATTTTTTGGGTAGAGGCAAACATACCATTTCTTCTACCAACGACAAGTGTTTGAGTAAGGAAACCTGGAACAACTCTTGCTGTTATCCCTATTCTTGTCTCCGCCTACATGTGTACCCAACGGCTACATTCTCACGCTTGTTCTCTTGAGGTTGTTGGAATGCATGCTGGGAAATGCAGGAACTCTTACTGAAGTATTTATTTCATGTTTATTTTGGTAGGGACAAGTACATAGCATGGAGCAGTGCCACACACCAGAGCTTTCATAACCTATAACTATCCCCAGATGAGCTTTAACACAAGTGCACACAACTCAGCACGTAAACACAAAACAACACAGATCACAAACAGTAAAACACTGTGAATCCACTAAAAATGTAATAAAAAACCCCTGATCACACATGACTGCATGGTTGCCCTCTCTTTTAAAATACTTCAACCTGAGTTTAAAATGATCCTATTCATGGTCCATTCTGAACTCTGTGGGTCAGTTCCACATATTGATCCCTGAAGTAGGTTTTACATAGAGTTGTAGAAATAGACGAGGCAGGTGGAGGAGAAAAGGTAATAATGATAAAGTTAATTGCAATATTTCAAGGAATAGTTTGACACGTTTGGAAAGACACTTATGGACTTTCTTGCTGAGAATTAAGTGTGAAGATTGAGGCTTCTCTCAAATTTGTCTGTTAAATATGAAGCTTAGCTTAGCATAAAGACTGCAAACAGCAGCTAACAGCTAGCCTGGCTCTCTCCAAAGGTAACAAAATCTACCCCGGGTGCACCCTGGAGTCTGCGCTTTTTTCATTGCAACCTCTCAGTGACAACAAAACTGCAGGAATGTTCACTTTGATTTTTGCACCGGTTGATCCAGGGGTGCCCAAACTTTTCCCTTTTGGAGGACAAAAGTTGAAACTTAATCGTGGGCCGCGGGCAAAAAGCGAACACCTATTGTTTTTTTATTGTATTGTTAGGATGCAAAATGCGACCAGAATTCCAGCGCAAAGTATCAGAATCTGATTATGAAAAATAATAAATAATTAGGGATCCTACTTTTAAAGAGCATGCTAACCTCACAAAAAATAAAACAGCGATTTTCACTAGAAACATCTGCGGGGTCAAATCTAACCTGACGGCAGGCAAACTGTGGCCTGCAGGACCCACTTTGGGCCGTCCAGGTTTAAACAAACGAGATTCACTGTTAAATCGTGAGCTTTAAAGGTGCTGGTAGGCTTCAAGCTAAGCTAAGCTAAACGATTGCAGGCTTTAGCTTCATATTTACTGTGATAACCTTCTCATCCAACTCTCGGCAAGGAAGCAAATATTAAACAATAAGTGTATTTCCTTTACCTATAATCTAACTCTTCTTCTTTCCATCTTGGTAACGCTAATCTCTTCATCAAGTGGACATCTGAAAGGAGAGTTTCGTGATTTTACCAACTTTCATGTTTCCCCTCCCCCAAGGTGGTCACGCCCTCCTGCTCCGCACGAGAGCTCTCATTGGCTGCAGCCAGACTCGACGCTCACCTTTACTGGTCCATCTCCAGCAAGCTAGACGAAGAGCCCACGCTGACCAACCAGGCGTCCAAGCAGCTGGACAGCGGCTCGGCCGACAGCAAAGGAGGGGAGCCGACCTTCATCGTCGGAGAGATGACGGACATCCAGGAGCAAACGGGACTGGGCGAGCTGAACGGCAGCGTCGCCACCGACCAATCAGAATCAGAGGCCTAGAACAGACAATGTTTACAAAGACCTTCAGTTTATCACCACCTCACCACAATTAGTGTTTGCAAATCTTTTCTTTCAAGGCAAATGAGTAGTTTCATTAGGCCCAGTTCTATGGTATATGCCATATGTTATGTTACCACATGAAAGAGTTCATTTCTCAGCATTTTGTTGTCTTTTATCTCTATGTTGATCTTTGTTACGAGTGTGTGTGCTATCTTTTTCTTTCTTTTTTTTAACTGTTGTTTTAGATCCAATCACCCTTGCCTATATCTACATTTAAATGACAATACTATGCTTTAGTTGGGGTCAACAATAGTATAACTTGTGGACCATGGCAGAATGTTGAACAAGATGAGAAGGTGGTAGTTTGTGCAGAGTCACATGTGTGGATTGTTCACATTTAAAATAGACACAGTGCATAAACGCTTTAGTTTCACCTGCGCATGAATATCACTAGATGATATTGAAGTATAGACTGAAATCGTAGTAACCTCAAATTTCTTTAGAAATACAAAGATTGTTCTAAGATATGGCCTCTGGCATATTTGTATAACCAGCTAGAAACTTCATTTGGAGGCAAACCATCTTGTGGTGCTAGAAAAAGGTTTGAAATATCTATTTGGATGACAAGAAATTATAAAAGTGGCCAACAAGAAAGCTGGTTTCCTACCCTGGGTGTAAACTATTTATTATCTTCTGTAGGCACAGAGTATTATGTTTGTTTATCAAAAAGTAACTTAATGGGATATGTCACCCCCAAAATGATCATGTGTGCATCAATTACTCACTCCATGTTGCCTTGAGGGAAAAAACCACAACGTTGTTTTCTCGCATGCCTACACGGTGAACGAAGAATCCAAAAACGGAGAAAATTCTTGATGAATTGAAGTAAATGGGACCGAGTTTAACGACGTCAAAACTATATCAAAAACATCCGTTTACAAACTTTTCACACAACTCGAGCATAACGCATGCATTTTCACTAAAAACCTGACTATTTAAAACACTTCCGCATTAACATTCTCAGGCTTGTGCAGTGTTTTAAATAGTCGTCAACACTGGATCAATGACGTTCTGGTGTTATACACGGCACCCATTTATATCCATTCATCAATACCTTTTCTGTTTCTGGATTCTTCATGTTGGGGTGAGTTTGATATACAAATGATCATTTTGGGGGTGGAGTATTCCTTTAACGGCAGGCTGAAAAGCAGGGTTTAACCTCTGACTACGCCCCTGCAGTGATGTCGCTGGGTCCTGGCGTACACCTGTACATCACTGCAGCAAGGTGAGACGTTAAAAAAACAGATTTAAGTTACTCTTTAATAACACCAGTATGAGTTTGCTGACTTTCCTAACTGCACTCCCACATCATGGTGACTAGGGGGGTATCTATCTAAAACCTTTAACATAGAGACAGGTTACCACTCCAGTGTGTCTGTGGCTTCGTTTCACATACGACGTGTGTAGCACAAGGATTATCTATGTTTTGTTCCCAGCCAAGTAGAAATTAAAAGCACAACAGTGTCCTGCTCAGTTCAGCCCAAACTCCTGCTTCTGCTGCTGTGTATATATGTGGCCATTTATACTTGATGTTTTTAATATGTAATATAACACATTAATTAGAATTAATAAACTGCAGTATATTCCAGAACAACTGTCCCAGATTGTGTGATATTCTGCGGAGGGGCTACATATATAAAACATATGCGATATGTACGTACTGTGCATACTGAGTGATATTACATGTTTGGAAAAGAAAACGGACTTCAAAGATGTGAGCTGACACATTGGTCAGGATGCAAAAAGGACTACTTGTTCCTGAATATAGGCTTAATCCTGAACGATATCACAGAACATGGAGTAGTAATACTGCAATGTAACAACATAAAATCAGTGTTGGCGTGGAACCAGAAACATTTAATCAAGTACTCTACTTACACTTCACTCGAGTATTTCCATTTTATGCAGCTATAGTTCTACCTCATCAGAATTCAGAGGGAAATGTACATTTTACTCCACTTCATTTACATGAAAGCTATATTTACTAGTTACTTAATACAATTTATATTAAGATTACGCACATAAGATATGACAATCTTATGACGTGATGAATTGTTACCTTTTAAGCTACTACTAAACAACATATATAGTAGTTAAAATGAGCTTCCTATCCTACAGCTACAACATAAAATGCAGCCGTAATATTAATTAAATTGAAAAAAACATGATATATGATACAATCACCAGGGCCGGTATTCTTTCATTATGATATTGCTACTTTTACTTGTAAAACACCTGAATACTTCTTCCATCACTGTATAAAATATATAAAATCGATTATTGGAACCTTGTTGTAGTTCTGATTTTGTCTAGAAGCAGACAAGCAGGTGCAGTATGGAGAGTCCACTTCATCTAGTTTGTGTTGTTCAAAATGATGAATTATTACCGATCGATAAAGGAGGAGAGTAAACCTACTGATCATCAGGAAAGTTCCAGCAGCTGCAGTTTTGTCCTATTAAACCTGATAAGCTTTTTATGTCATGTAGTACAGTACAGAAATATTATATGTGAGGTGCAGAGGTGAAAGAAGTATACTGATCAATTACTTAAGTAACAGTAGCAATTACACAATAGAAAAAATACTTTACTGAAGTAAAAATACAGAGGATTTGGCAAAATAATGTACTTCAAGTATCAAAAGTAGAAGAGTGGCCCCGTCAGTGTTATCTAATTGTATTAAAGGATATTAATTATTGATGCAGTTACACATAAGCACAATTTCAATGTTGTAGTTGCTGAATAATCTGTATACAGCTTTTCTATACAGCTGGGTAGTTTGATCTATAACAACGCTACATATATAAAAGCTGAAAATGACAAGTAGCTAGTCGCTGTAAAAGAAATCAAGTGTAGTCAAAAGTGCAATATTTATCTCTGAACTGTAGTGCAAACGTATGTAAAAGTATAAAGTAGCATAAAATGTAAAATAGTCAAGTAAAATAGTAGTACCTCAGTATTGCAGTTAAGCACGTAAATGTACTTAGTTACTTTCCACCACTGCTGTTAGCTCCAGCTATCCAGAAGAAAAAACAACACATATTTTTGATTTATCTCTTGATGTATCAGAATATGAAAAGTGTGATAATTTGCTCAGCCACAAGCTTAAATTGCCACTCTGCATTTCGTACAATCTATCACTGATTACCCAGTAGATGGGTATTACCCAATTTGGGTCTTGACCAAAGACCCAAATTGTACACATTGAAGCGCCGCAGTACGATGCGTCTCATTAGAAATTCCAGGCTGGATTTCAGTACCAGGAGAAGTCAGCACATTGGGTTACTAGGCAGAATCGTGGATTTAAAAAAAAAAATGTAACGTCTTTCTCCGTCTTGGCTGCTAGATGGCGATAAAGATCCCAGGCTTCTTCCCTGCAGCCAGTCACACAGCCCTATTGGTGTGAAATGAGATGGGGTCCCCGTCTCAGCTGTCTCCTAGGCAACCGGGGCTGGGGACAGGGAGAGGGCAGAGTGTGTGTGTGTGTGTGTGTGTGTGTGTGTTTATGTGAATGTGTGCGTGTTAATGTGTGTTTGAACTGGACCCTCACAACTGATAGGGGAGTTTATGAGGATTGTCAGAGTTGATGGTTTGATATTAGTGTAAGAATGGATGACGAAGATGCACAGCAGTGACCTTCAGGTGGAAAACAACAAATGCCCTTGACATTGAAAATAAGTCCATGAAGGATATTGACGTGTTTTTTATTTATTTTTTTTACCTATCGAAATGAAAACAAATGATCACAAAGGTGGAGTTTTAGAATCTAAATAAGTCCTTTTTGGTCATTAAAGGCTGAAGCATCAAAGTGTTTTCTAGAGACACACAGTTCAATATAATGCAGGAAACATCTTCAGCAGATATGACGTTGCTTTTAGCTTTCACCTCACGTTGTGCGAGATGACATAACCCGGAATCAGACATGTTTTGTTTTAGGACTGAACGGATAAGTGCAAGTTTAATAGTTTCCAGTGATTTTCAGCTCGCCCCAGAGTTGAACCCCATGTGCCATTTCCAAGTTCTAATTATGATTTTAATGAGAGGCTGTTTTGCATGATCCCCGCTGAGCCGAAATCAATGTTTCTCTTCATGGAAGGAAGTCATGACAGTCTCGTTTCAGTCGAGGTAGACAGCGAAAGGAGGAGAGGAGGTTTTCTAAAATAGAACAAATTAAATATCATCTACTTTACAACACACTGACCACCAGTTACTCCAAGACAAATGGAAAGTGAACACACTGGGTGCCGCTTTAGTGTAAAGTTTCAACGTGCAGGGTAGTCGGATAAACTACGCAACGTGGTGAACATATCCCTACTACTTGGTTAGGTTTCGGAAAAGATCCTCGTTTGGGTTGAAATAAGTACGTATGTTACGTAACTTAAGTTAAGTACGTTACGTGATGTAAGTTAAGTAACTTAAAATAAGTCAACGTAGAGTTTTGGGGACATGAACAGCCGTCTGCTGGGTGAAAGCTGTATGTTCTGTAACTGAGTAACCCGAAAGAAGGTTGAGAAAATAAATATATATATATTTTAAAAACAGTAAAGCAGGTCCACACAGTAAAGTCTGTGATTTTACGTCTCCCGATGCAGTAACTGACTGCCATATCAAAACGAATATTGAGAATTGTTTCAAATTGAGTTCGAAATGTACCTCACGTACTACTTGCATTGTAGCAAAAATCCGTTTTACGTTCACAGTACTACACCGATTACTTTACCTGCTGCTTCTAATTGTCCATATTCATGACTGTTGCCTTCCTGCATGAACTACAAGGCTCCATTATGAGAGCGTTAGATGGCCACCAACTCACTCAAGTCTCAAACAACCGAGACAGATCTTTCTTTGCTTCTGCAGCGCTGATGGGAAAAACATGCATCAACACCTCCTGTACGTGCAATGAGTTCAATCCAAAGTGAGATATTCAACTCCGGGTAACAGATGCTCTCAGAATAAGCACAATTAAAAGGAGGACGTTCAATCAATGTATGAAACGGTTTTAAAAAAAGTCCTTGGTTGATAAAATGTCAAACCGTAATTTTTTTTCTTCTCCAAATGGTGAACGTGTAAACAGAAGTCCAGTCTTTAGTCACGGTTCACCATCTGATACTAGAAGAGGCCTCCTCACTTTCACAGAACGCTGTGACTTTTTCTTTCACCTGTCCATGAGCCTTTTAGTCGAACACTTTTAAAGCAATAAATTAAAAGCAAAGGCCTGCACTCAGTAAAAGTCAGCCTGCCATGAAAATGGCAAAAAATGATCTTTCGTCTGCCAAATGACGTGATTCTACGTCGCATCGCCTCAGCGGGCACATATAAACCACACTGTTTCTAAGAACATCTCAAGCACAAACCCGGTCATATCTCCACGTGTAAAGGTGATGCAGAGTAAACCCTCGTCAGAGCAATGCAGGTCTTACTGAAGATAATGACCAAGACACATGATGAAACAGTGTCACCCCCTTTTGATTTGTCAATCCTTACATTGATCAGTAAAAATGGAAATTTGAACATCCTCAATTCCATGACACAAATTCAATCTGCTGGTGAAGATCAGGGGAGAAACTAGAAAAGTGCACTTAGTAAGAGTGCAGATCTCCGCCGGGTGATATCCCTCTCCAATCCCAAACAAAGACGAGTTGAATGTCACTCAATTGTCCCTTCCGGCTTCCTTACAGTCCAGATGGCGACGAAGATAATACAAACGGGGATTTATTCCTCTTGTATCGTGCCCATCTTTAGTGAATCATAACATATCGGGTATGGAATTAATCTGCCGATGCTCTGGTTCAAAACAAGACCAAACTTCTCTTTGAATGTCAGTTTTTGAGCCACGACAAAGACAAAAATGTGGCCTGCAACATGCTAGGTAAGGCTGGTTTTTAGCCTAGCCGATTGCCGGACATTCCTTTTGCTACTGACGCGGCTGTGGATCACTTACGACCCTCCCGGCTGGTTAAGAGGAGTAAGGAGTCATCAATGTCAGTGACGCGATAAAACAGTCAACACAATAGGTGTTTCAAAAAGTGTCAATCCCCCGAACAACGAGAGGTCTATGAGCACACAATCTTTAATGAGCGAAAGAAAATACTAGGTTGAAGCGTTCAGTAGGAAGATTAGCTGTGGACAGACAGACAGACAGACAGACAGACAGACAGACAGACAGAGAGACAAACAGACAGACAAACAGACAGACAGACAGACAGACAGAGAGACAAACAGACAGACAGACAGACAGACAGACAGACAGACAGACAGACAGACAGACACACACACTAACGCTTGGCGGAGATATTAAAATGATCAGTACAAATGCAGAAAGAAGTTCAGACAACCTCCGCTTCTGGTAAAGACAGGTCAGAGTCAACACGAGAACGTCATCAGAAGTGAACAAGGATGACACTGTATTAAACACTTCTTCAAGAAAATGTGATTAACGCTAAACAAGCTGCTCATTAATAATTCAGTGTCTCTCAAGTAAAATATTTGACCAATATTGACCGTTCCTGTGCTCAGACCAGAGTCAGGCCTTTACCTCGCGTCGGGCAATCTTGCTAAAAAAAGAAGCCCTTAATAGAAAAGCTCACCCTAAAATCAAATGAAGATATTTCTCTATATATTACCCGAAAGAGACATTGCTGTTGAGTTTTTCCAAAGTATTATTTGGTGCTTTCAGCCGTCTAGTTTCATGATACTCACACAGACGCCAGAAGAAAGGCAGATATCTCCAACACTCAGCAACTCACTACAGGAAAAGTACGTTTTCTAAGTACTATAGGGGACACGAGCGCCCACAAATGGCGTGTGTTGCCATAGAGATGGGTATTGCTGGCAGTGGCTTGACAGTATGGCAGGAAGCAGGAGAAACGCTGATACAGGGGTCTGTGTTCAGCAGGTATTTCAGGCTGGCAGTATTTAAAGTGACCAGACATCCAACACAAGGCCCGTGCATGGAGCGAGGGAATTTAGATTTGCACAAGCTAAGAGTGTGATTAGGTAACAATAATGATTCTTATTTTATACGTTCTTTAAGTTATGGGACATGACTGTATAGACTCAACTCTCAAACATCAGTATTGGCCAAATGTTTGATGTTTGGAAATGTTTGAACGACAGAAGCAGTTCTTTTTTTCAACATTATGTGAAAATGGCAGGGCATCAAATCACAATTTAGTGGACAAAAGACATTAGAAATCTAATGAAGGAACAGTGGAGCTCTATTGTTTTGCTCAGGGGTGGATTGGCTTTTGCAGGCTGTGAACCTGTAAACTTAAGTGTAATCACATTACTACAGTGTCGACTCAACTACGAGAGTAAGGGAAACATTCGTTACAGTTTGCAAGTTAAACCTGTGGTCATTTCCAAGTTCTTCTACTTCTTTTGTTATGAAATGAATGGGGAACTTTATGGACACACAAATCAGAAAGGTCATCAGGTAACTGGACCAGCTGGACAAACCGGACTGGAATTTGAATAAACAGCGTTTGATCCTTGAGAAGAGCTTTTAAAGCTGAAATGAATAGCTTTCCTGCCTGCCTCTCGAGCAGAGAGAAGTAACTGAAATCTGGTTTGAACTACAAGAAAAATAGCGTAGTTGATTGGATGTATATGCTGTTAAGTTTGATGTGTGATAATGAGGTGAAATGCCTTCCAAGTACAGCCAGCTCCGTCGGGCCGATTGCAGCCGAGTGTCGGCCGACTTGGCACAAATGTATGGTCTCCACATTCAGCTGTGTATTGGAGATGTGTACTTGGACACATCTGGAATGAAAATCAGCTGCAGTTTGCAGCGCTCAGGTTAGCTTTGGGCCAGTGTCAGCCAGGCGCGGCGTTTATCATGAGTCTGACAACTTATCTACGCTTAGACTTGTAATGGGTCAAGGCATTTTGGCTACTTTGGATCACTTAACTGCGCTGTCTCCGTTCTCAACACTCTTCCTTTGCTTTGTCAACCAGGACATCCAGCAGCAGCTCCCACATGTGGATGCATGTCAATTGAACCCCTTGCCGAAATAAGTGAAAAAAAGTGACAGGCTTACATGGTGTCTGCAGGGAACCCTGAGGTCAGGCTTTAGCACTTCGTCATCACAGAGTGGATCTCTGGGACGTGTGCGTTGCCCCGTCACTCCTCCGAACGAGGGATCCCTCAGAGTGCAGCATGTCACAGTTGGCACAGGAAGGCCTGAGCCCAGCACATTTAATTAGCCAAGCTGTCTTGGCATTGGATGGGAGGGGGGACACACACAGTGACGAGTCATCAACATCACCAAGGGCGCGGTGCCGCTTACTGCCATACTGCACATCTAAAACTTAACAGGATGGGAAAGAGACGCATGGGCATTAACACCGAAATCTGTCACTGGGAGATGGAGTCTTTATTGGGAAAAAAAAAAAAGTGGAGTAATGCAGCAAAAATTTGCACAAGCAGTGACTGACCTTTCTTAACACATAAGGTGTGTTCCTCTCGGGTTTTAATGTACCAAACATGCGTGTCAGACATTAACACACAATGGGATTCATACACCCCACCGCTCCACATGTCGGTAGTTATCATTCAAGTCAATATGTGAGATTGAGTGAAAAAAAATGACTGTTGCTATGAAAAAAAAGCAAAGTTAGGAGAAACAGTTTGGAAGAAACCATTCTGACATCCCTCTCTGTAGCTGCATGCATGTGAGGAGCCCACCCCACCTCAGCTGTAGTGAGGAGAGCCCAGTCCAGGCAGCCAGCAACCAGCGCGTCTCTGCCTACCAATAGGCATGCTCGGCTCAGGCTCTGTGCAGTGCTCAGTCTCAGCAGCTAAAGCGGGGCGCAGGGGAACTGCGACGGCCGCGCCAAGCATCTTCCCAGGTATGCGTCTCTCTGTCGCTACGCCCTTATTCGTTTTTGTAGCAATGTTATGGCATGTTTCTGCATGCTGTTTTTTCCCGCTCTGCCGACACTGTCTTATTTCTAGGGAGGGGTTGCTGTGTCTTTTTTTTTTTGTTGTGTGTGTGTGTGTGTGTGTGTGTGTGTGTCTGTGTGTGCGTGTGGCTCACGTAGCCTCCGCTGTAGCGCAGGGCAGCGGGTCTAGGTAAACACTCACAGTCAGCGAAGACGCATCTGCGAAAGAAAGAAAAAAAAAAAAAAAAAAAAAAAAACCCTCCTCGTTAACCGCGCGTCAACTTGCACACACCTCAAAATGTTCGCCCTTCGACAGATCAGCGCCGCCGCCGCCGCCGCCGCTGCTGCTGCTGGCGAGGCGGGGATGTGCGCTCGCCGCTGCGCTGCTGCGCCGCTGCGCTGCGTGCATTTCTTGGGGAACATTTTTGCAACGAGGTTATGATTTGGCCAAGCGGCTTTCGTCAAAAACATGACCGCTGACTATATTTTCAACTTACAGTGCGTGCAGGTAGAGCCCCCCCCCCCTCTTCTTGGTAGACGCTGGACCTGCTGTAGGGCGAAGCAGGTATTGGGAGCTGATTTGAAAAATCATTTCATAGCAGTCAATTTTCTGTAGGCTGTGCCATATAACACTGCAGCAGGCTATAGCATGGCTATAGTAGGTCATACTGTGTCTATGCATGGATGGATATTCCTACAACAGTGATATATTATTGATAGCTATGTGATATGATACTAACAGATATATGTCAAATCATTATTCATTCATACAGTAAGTTATCATCCAGGGGGAAGGATTTTGAGGAAGATGTTTTTCAGAGAATAAGGTGGACTTGGTTAAAGTGCTCTCGATTATAAACATGCCGAACACGAGCTTTACATTTGTTTGAATAAGCAGTTTTTTTTGTGATAACCCTGGTCTGTTGGCTCTGTTATCCCTGTCACTAGGTAAGATGTAGGTACACTCCCTTGGCAGTTAGGGTGGTGCTGCCTGCTACTGCTGATGTGTTACAGTGGCCACTACCTGTGCATGCAGCCTGCAAGGCCTGGCTGTACATTGGGGAGCCTCCCTCCCTCAGCTCCGGGAGGGTGGATGGGTGGGTGGTGGTCAATAAAACAAAATCTCTAAAAGTTTTAAATAAATTGAGACTTAACCTCCAAGTTGAAGTTTTCAGGTCAGCACAGGAATCATTGAAAGATCCTCGCATAAAAATTGATCTATGTTTCCTAAAGCAGAAAAGGACTCTAATAGCAGTAAATATTAGCCTAAGAATGACCTCAACAACAACTTTTACAACAGCTGACCTTATTGCAAGTTCCCCACATTCACACTAAACTACCATATCCCTGCGCATTTCATTAATGGGCATGTGCACATCTGGCTGTGTTGTAATTATTAATGCTACTTTTGTTGTTGCTATGCAAAAAAAAAAAGGGCTCATATGCTAGATTTCCACTGCAATCATTTGAAGCTGTGACCTTGTCAAAAAGGGCCACTGCGTGTCTGGTTCGCTCTGGTTCTCTCTGATAAAACTCTGCGTTAAAAAGGAAGATACTTTTCCATACGAGTCCGTCTTCACTGGTCATGACTGCTCTTGGATTTGGTTAATTCAAGAAGCCCTTGAGTTGATTTTTTTTTTGCTGCATTTACCACTCTGCCTATTCACTGCACTTGAAGAGCCAGAAATAGTTGGAGGACTTATACATCAGAAGCCCTGCTTTCAACATGCTGATTTTTAATGTTATGTTGGGGTCTGCTGAGGCTTGCCTAGTCAATGAAGTTACAATGGCATTCAGAAATTGGCCAATCCATTTTCACATGTGCTGTCCTTGAAAATGTGGTTACACACAGTGTGGTTTTAGGATGGAGATTTTTCTGCTGAGGCTCTTACATCTGGATAGTATTAATTATCTCGAGGCCACATTCGAAGTGCTACAGTGAACCATACAGTATGAAATAAGCTCCCAGGCCAGGGGCAACTCCTAACTGCAAAGTGGATAAAGTTACGGAGTGAGAAATGTAAAGGTCAACTTAAGGTCAAGAGAAGAGGAGGGGATATTTCCAAATCATTTGAACGAATCGGTCCTTTATATACTTAAAATTTTTCATCATTGATGTAAATTGGGCAAAAAAAAAAAATGTTTTACTGACAGATTTCTTGGTTTAATTAAACTTTTTTTTGGAACATTTCCTATGTGAGCTGCAACGATTAGACCATTAATCGATTAAAATCATTTAAATTTTCATAATCGATAAGTAATTTGAATGCAAAAATGTATTAAAATGTTGTTGGTTCCAGCTTATCATGCACGAATACTTTCTGCTTGTCTTTGTCTATTGTGATAGTAAATGAAATATGCGTCGATTTTGGAGTGAAGCAACAAAACAAGCGGTGTAAGTGTTTCACTTTGGGCTCTGGGAACCTGTAATGGGAATTTTCACTACTTTTTTTAATGCATTTCTTAAACTAAATGATGAATCATCACTCTCCAACAATCAACCAATAAATCAATAATTAAATGAATCGTTGCAGCCCTAGTTACTGTTTTATTTAACTTAAAATGTATTTTCATACTAATAGGGTTTACCTATTAGTATGAAAATACATTTTAAGTTAAATTTAATAAATGATGTTGTAAAGATTATGTATAATACAAAGTATTTATTGATTCAAGCAAAAAAAAAAAAACTTTAGTTTTTTATTATATTAAAATTATAAATATGAATATAATTTACAATATATTGTCCTATCATAAAGGTATTAATTATGAATTGCATAGAAAAGAACAGACATTATTTTTAAATAGCTTTCTGGGTAAACCAAAAACATGCAGAGGGACATAAGCAAGTCTCATCTAATCTTTTTTTAAATAATCTGTTAATAAGATTACAAGTGGTTGCTCATGGTAAGATAACAAGATGTACACAATGTACTGCGATAACATGTACTCTGCCCTGGGAAACCTTCAGAAATGTTTACAGTAATACTATAAAGAATGATGTCTGTGAAATCTTTGGTATTAGATATTAATTAGTTCTGCCACATGATCTCCATCACTGATTTATGCTGTAATCTGTAACTGGAAGACAAAAGAGATTTAGTTTCAGTTTAAATAAATAAAGGTGTCGGCTGTGAGCAGTGGGGGCAAAGCATCACTGAAAGGGAGTCGTGGTTTAACAGTCTCGGATTCAACACTGTGCTTCTGTGACACCTTCATAATGGACAATGTATAGCAAACCACTATTCAAGTCCAAACATGATTAGCCAGAATGCTAATGTGTGCAAAGCCTTTGATCGCTGTGTTACTGTTTTATTAGCCATCCACTGTCATCTCCGGGCAGGACAGACTGTTATAGCCACTAATTAATATATCAGACGAGGAGGGCTGCTTTTGCATTCAGATACACACACACACACACACACGCACACACACACACGTAAACACACAAACAGCAGAGGAACTTAGGAGAAAAGACTCTTCACATAAAAAGTTTCGTCTGCGTCCAAGCTTTTTGTTTTACCTACTTGTTGCATTATATTTAGAGCTGAAACGAATAGTCAATTACACAATGAGTTGATGAGTTTGATGTTTGATTAATCCAAAGTCATTTTTTCAAGGAAAAAAGTCAAACATTTTCTAGTTCCCACTCCTAAATGAGGATTTTCTGCTCTTTTGTCTTTTGTGATTGTAAACTAAATATTGTTGGGTTTTGGGAGTGTTCGTCGAACAAAAACAAGCAGCTTGATGAAATTCCCGTGACATTTTTCACTATTTTCTGACACTATTTTCTGAACTAACAATATTCGGCAGATTAATCGTTAATGAAAATAACTGTTAACTGCTAATTATATTTAAACAATACAGTATTGGCATTTAAACATTTTTTTAATCTGCTTTATTTAGATTTAGACACAGTGACCATAGTCTGAGAGAGGTGCTGAAAACCTCAAAAGTTAATTGCTGGCTTTGTTGTTGAACACATTTAGTTAGTGGTGTGGTAGCCTGGAAACTTTTCGTTTGGTTGGGTTTGGTTTACAAAGTCACAGATTAAATTAGGAAATAAATATGATAATATTAATAATATTATGATGCACAGAATGTACCTATAAGTTTTCAATAATATGAATTAAAAGGTGAATATACAGAATTCTAGAAGTAAGGATCGTGCACTCGTCTAATTAAGATTAATGTTATATAAGTGAGCTTTTTGTTATTACTTTAACAAAAATGTAAATTGAACTTTTTTCTCAGTTCTTTTTACATCTAAATATTGTGTTCACTTTAGTTTTTTTTTGTTAACACTGCAAGTTGGACTTCAACTTTGAGCTGGATTTTACGAGTCAGCAGCTGAATCACTTTAATTACAAGTAATAAATGTACCATATTTTTTCATGATGCCATTAAGACAGAAGAAATACTGGCAACTTAGGAACTTACACCGTGTACGGCGACACCCTGCACGGAGACAAGGGGCAGTATACATTATGTGCAGTTTTTTATATTGAATATTATATTTTCCCGTGGGCTTACAGAACGTTTGCGGCTGTATTAAATTACTAGTAGGGCAAATATAAATACTGGAGGAGATCACCTTAAGAGTATCTGACACACACCCTGTTAGTATGAAGACATATTTAATCTCTTCTCTTTACTTAATGTTAAAGATTTTACTTTGTAGGGTTTTTTTTGCAACATGCGCAGTTGTTCTTGTCTATTGGAGGAAGTACAACATTGTCCACATGCAGAGATTAGTGCAGCTGTCCAGATGCGGCTCTGCGTGTCTGGAGAACAATAACTGTGATTGTATTGACTGATGAAGAATGTTCCACCTAGAACCTGCTTCTGCATTTATCCCAGACAAAGGCTAGAGAAATCATTATGTAGAGAGAGGTTTAATGTGGGGAACTCCCCCCATTCATACTCTCATTCTTATGTTACACAATGGTTTTGAACAATTTGGAAAATGATAAAATGTCTTTGGGAGAAACGAAAGGTGCAGCTTGATTTGAGAGAAAATTCAACATTTTCAGGAAAATAAACTGGGCTACATAGTAAAAAGATAAATTCTGCAGTGGTCATCTTTTAAACTATAGCTGTACAAAAGACTGTGATGTGTTTGACTGAGCTTTCAACTTAACAAATGCTGAAGAACAAATGAACACATCTGGAAAGGTATCACACACATCTGTATTTTCTGACATTTGCTCGCATGTTGAAAATGACACATCCCGGATTTAGGTGCATGCAGAAATAATCTGTTCACGTGTTACCTCTTCCCTCCCCTGTCCTCCCCTTAGTGATGGCCTCTGCTGAGCAACCGTGCTCCAGCTTCCACCAGCAGCACTGCGCATAAGGCAACACACCCACCTTTGCCCTCCTGCCCAGAAGTGAGAGACACCACCATGTACAGTGTGGAGGACCTCCTCATTTCGCACGGATATAAATTGCCCAAGAGTGGCCCTCCGTCTGCCACGCCTTATGACAAGCGCCCTGCTGATTGCCAGCGTGAACTTGTGGACAACAGGGCTGGCCGGGGGACACTAAACGGGTACGAGGCGGACCGGGGGGCATCTATCACAGGCATCTACGGCAGCAGGCAGGCACTGGTGAAGGGCTACCCCGTCACAGACAACGAGAGCGGGGAAAGGATCCAAAGGAGAAAAGAACTCGGCATCGGTATCCTAGGTGACGCTCAGCCCTTGGGTGATTCTCTCGCCACAGATAGTGGGTGAGTGCTTTTTTTCCCTCTCTTTTGCGATCCCCCACACCCTTTACCTTCCCCTTTTTTTTTTTCCTCCCCCCCCCCCTCTCCCCTGGGGCCCTTCGGTATTGCATGCAAAACTGAGTCTGCACTGCGCAGGGGTTTTTTTTTCTCCTCGTCTTTCCTTTCCCCTCCTTCCAGAGCTGCAGAACACTGTGGCTGCAGCAGCACCGCTGACATATCTTATGCTGGGATATGAGGAATTATGAAAGGTGCCTTTGCACTCGTTTCAGTTGTTTACATGCCTGCACAGCGAGGTGGCTCGCGTCTCTGTGGTGCCCACCCATGCACTGGTATAGTCTCTACAGCCTCCACCAGTTAGGCAGATGTAAACAGCAGCACTAGACAGTGAGCAAACTGAGGAGGACTGAACATGCCTCAAGACAGGCGCGTAATCACTCCACTGTAAACACTGGCACACTGAATCACGCCCAGCACGTGCTCTGTGATGTAAGCATGTTGCTGGGCAAGTGTGCACAGCGCGGCTCCCCTCAGCCATACAGTAGCATATGCTGCTGAGGATGATCCATTGACTCTGCTGCTTAAATGAATGAGTACAGTGACTAACACAGTGCAGTGCAGATATGAGAGGAAGCTCTTGGGTGATTGTAATTCATTTTGAGTTCTCTTTTATTATTCATTACTGGATATTTTACAAACTTATGTTGTAATATGTACAGTATGCAGGATATATTTTATGGTTGTATTTATTTTTTTCGAACCGCTAACTGCAAAGGCCATGCCATTATGTGGCTGTATCATAAATATGAATCAACTAGCCTTAGAAAATATTATTGATTTACTTCATTTGAAAGACCCGATGGCTATATTTGAATTTCAACATGGATTTTAAACCCACACTCCCTCGTTTCCATTATAACTGACTGTCATCAGGGTGGCTTAAAACACACTTGGATGTGACAGGTGACCTACAGATATTCATGGGTATCACAGTGTTTCTTCTGCTTCACTCAGCAGTGTTGTTCCACCACACCAAGAAAATTGAGATTGCTTGAGAAAATTTCTAAATTAAAATTACAGTATAATTTACCCTCTTTGAACACAAAGAAATGAAGCTCTGTTTTTATTTTATTTTTTTTAGACTCAATCTGTTATGAATAAGTATGTTATTTCTAAGATAATTGTTTTGGCAGTGCAACATGCATTACAGCCATATCCTGCACCTAAGAGGTAAATTTGGAACCATAACTAAAATTATCTCCAGGCGGCACTGCTTTATCACACTACAGTGGAGCCGCTGTTTTGAACCTGCCAACAGTTACTCGTCACACACTTGCCATTCTATGTTAAATTCAGCACTAAAAAAATTATACTAATGTTTGTGATATTATATATTTGCCTCAGAAACAATCAAAAAGGCCCTCGTCTTCTGATTTTCTCCTCTCTCTCTCTCTATATATATATATATATATATATTTATTTTTTGACATAGTGAAGCAAACTGCTTGAAAAGTTTATTATTTATTGGTAGGACATAGTTTATTTCCTAAAAGGGAAAACGATGTTGCTATAGTGTCAGTTTAGGTAATGGGATGTTTTTGCTTAGACTTTCTTTAAGTCTCTGTCCAGATGACCAGCTTTGGAGATAAGGTCAGCACAATTTAATATGCAGACCATATTGCAGTAGCATCACAATTTCATGGTTTCTTCAAGGGACTTGGTAGTCGCTGACATAAGCTCTTCTGTCTCATATGTGCTGGCTCTCCTTGATTAAGTTGCGTTGTAAAGCCAATACTGCCAAAACCAAAACACATGCTTGAGACTGGCATGGACACAATTATTAAATTGCAAAACAATGGTGTTTTTTTATATTATATTATATTATTATTTATATTATCATAGAAACTGAGATAATAGTCTTTTTTTTGGTGATACAAAGTGTCTTTGTATCAATAGTGTCTTTTTATTGTTTCTTTTAAACTATGAAATACCAGCAAACTGTCAATCATATGAAAGAGTATTTGCGTTTCAGACACTATTCTGTGTTTTTTTTACCTAATGACTGTGTGTCAGATGTCACTCGTCGTCAACATCTGTAACTACACCCAGAAAGATTACAACTGTTTGCTAGTGTCAACCTAGAGTCCACCTCACTCTCATCCTCTGACATTTTGTACATCTTATTCAGACTGTACTTTTCTGTCTTTATAGGTTCTACGATGTTCCCAGTTTGACTTATTCAGAGGCACTGAGCCATGACGAGAGGGATGTTTCCTACTGGCGGAGGCGAGGCCAGGATTTCAGCATCCTCCTGGACTATGCTGATGGCAGGGAGCTGAGGGCCTCTGCTGGTGCATGGAGGCCACAGGCCCTGATTGCAGCAGAGGAACACAGAGCAGAGAGGCAAGCGCAGCAGCTATGGGAGGACATTTCCTGGCTAAGGGACCTGGATGCAGCCCCTGGTCAGCTAAGGGTGACTGGGGAGAGGAAGTGCCAGAGCCTCGGTACAGAAGAGTGGAGGCCTGCTGTGGGCCTGGGAAGGCAGCTGTCGGATGGGGATGGGGACAGGTGGGCTCAGGACCAGTACCGCCTGAGGACACCTGAGGGTTTTTTTCACCCTAGAACAAAAGCAAAGTCTCAGTCCCTCCCAAGAGTTTTGTCACCTGATGGAACTGCCATCAGAGAGCTCATTCCATCCAGGCCTAGCCTACCTGATAGACAGAGGATAAGCAGCACTGTCTTCTCTGGGCCCTATAGTAGGTATATCTATAGTGGTGCTGTTGTCAGGGACCGGTGGGGTAGAAATGCTGGGCCAAGCAGCCATGTTGCACTTTTACCAAAGCCCAGGTTCAGCAGGCCTTTAAAGCCTCCGTCATATGAGATTCACCAGCAGACTAGGGGTAGCGCAGAAATGCTTGCTATAGAACAGGGTGCCAAACAAAAAGAAAGGCCTATCTACTATCCAAGGGGTGGGGAGCTGAGACAAGACTATTTCGCACAACACTCTGCCATCTCTGGAATGGAGCCCCCTGGCTACATCCCACCCCCATCTTATAGAAGAGGCCCACCCCCAAGAGCCGTTTCAGTCAACCGCAATGAAATGGCAAACCTAAGATGGAGGGCGGAAGCTCTGCAGATGCCCAGCTCAGATCCTGGAAGGTGGTTTTACAGACAGGCAGGTTCATGGCTGGAACATTATGGAGATCGTGCTGCGTCCTATAGAAAACAGGTACATTCTGGATATGAAGAACAACCGGTTCATGCCCGTCAATTACCCACTGAAGACCCAAGAGTGAAGCAAATCTCAGGAGGGCCTAGCGGAAATTCTCTCACTGACTCAGACAAGATCCGTAACATCAACAAAGAGATTCCGTCCGCTAAGATTTTAGGACAATCTACACATGATAGTGCCTTTCCTCCCCAACAGGGGTCAGCTCTCAATACTGACAGCCGCAAAACAGCTCTTAATGACAACGACAACAGTAATCGATGGTGCAACAGGGGATTAAACAAAAAAAGTGACAGTGTAGGTCCTGAACAAAACCGTAGTCAGTTTTTTCCATCATCTATTCTGGGTAAACCACCACCTCCCCCATGCAAGCCGGCTGACCAGGGTGTCTCTGAAACTGTGACAGAAGTAAAAAAGGTGGAACAACCTGAACCACCAGAGAAAGACAAATCCAAGAATCTAAAAAAGAGACTTAGTGAGACAATTTTTTGTTTGGTGTCTGTACCTGTTACTCCGCAGCTCAGTGGGACAATCCGTGATCAGAATAACAACAACGAGAAGTCACCGGACCCAGCGGACAGTCCTAGTGACAACAAAACTGGCCATTTAACAAACCAAAGTCTCCAAAGCACATCTTCAGCTGAAGCTGAGCTGCAAGCACTAACTGGTAGCATAGCGAGCAGCAAAACAAGCAGTAGAGCGAGCAGCAAAATGTTTAAAAAAGTTCCCTGTAGACCCCCTAAGATAAACCATTACAAGGAGATGAAACTGTCGGGATCCTGGCCTGCAAACCAGTATCGAGACCAGGAGACACAAACTAGCCCAGAGGCCCAAAAACCTGCCTCTGAAAACAAGGAAGCACAACAAGACCCTGTCCCTCCCGACACTGAAGTCCCTCCTGATAGCAGCGGCGCAGTGGGCACTGCCTTCAGTTTTCCTATCAAGGGAGTGAAGAGCCTGAAACTGTCAAGCAACAGCGCCTTCTCCCTGACCGCCACCTTCTCCAACCAGCTGAACAAGAGCACAGCTCAGCAGCCAGCAGTACCACCCTCAGGAAATGTGGAGGAGACCAAACCAGCAGCAAATAGTGGGCAGGAAGCATTTGAACCGTTCCTGCTGAAACCGGTCAGCCAGCGTCCATGGGATGCTGTCAAAGAGCTGGAGACCATCAAAAAAGAAGTCCAGGATCAACAGCAGCAGCAGAGCAGCAAACAGCCAAGCGTTGATAAGTGCATTGAGGACCTCAACGAGGCCTACAAAGACATCTTGGAGCTAGGCACTGCCAGCAATAAAGTCCCAAATGGTTCTGTTCAAATCCCTGAGCGTATCAAAATTCGATTGACATCAGAACCTCTTAACAAGCCCAGCAGCCTTAGGCGCAGTGCAGTAAGCTGGTCTGTTGACCCAGAATACAGGGAAGTCAAGAGCGCCTTCTCCAGGCCTGCTACAAAGTCAGTAACCTTCAGCAAGCAGCTTAGGGAGGAGCTCCCCGTCCCACCTCGGGAGACAGGCTTCAGAGAATACAGGGTTGTTACACATCTTTCGCGTAGACGGAGCAACGATGGCAGGACAGTGAAACTAGACCTGCCAGATGAGCCTATCGAGACACCACTTTGTGACTTCAGTCCAACGACGCACACCGCAGCAGCTGAGGTGCCGTGGGCAGATAGACAGCCCATGCAGGACGCCTCTACGCTCACAAGTCCTCCTGATTATGAGGACATATGCCAGACTTTGCGTCACTCTAGAGACCCAACGGATGTCAATAAAGTGTCCGCAGGCAATTTTAAACCGAATGACGCAGACACTCTTCAAGATCTCAGTGCTGAATCGGAGGAGGAGTGCCCTATTTGTAAAAGAGAACTTGAGAATCAGATGAGACAGGGCCCATTGCCTCCACTTCACGAGGAGAACAGCTCGGACAGCTCGACCAATCAAAATGGCAGTCCACCACAATGCGCTGCAGAAAGTCCATTAGAAGATATCAAAACAGAGGGGCCAAATGACTCAAGTTTGAATCAGTCAGGGTCTGACCTGTGTGCTCAAACAAGGGAGCAGCATTCAATGACAGAGGAAAATGTGGGAGGGGGTGAAAAATCAGAAAATGCTCAGGCAGAAAACCTGGACGATTTGTGCGCAGTTAATCCTGCTGGGAGAAAACCAGCAAATGGAGCTACAGAGGAAAGCGCATCCAAAATATTAGCAACTGATGTGCCAGCAGACCCCCAAGTCACAGAGGAACAGACTGTAAGTGAAACAGCAACTAAGGAAGTAGAATTAGCAGAGAAGGAAGCCATTACAGGAGAAACACCTGAGGGCGGTGCAGACAAACAGACTGCTGAAGTGAAAAGTGAGTGTGAGGGACAAGACAGTACAATGCCTGATGACAAGCAGGAGCAAGAAAAGAAGCCATTTGCTGTTCCCGAACATAGACTTGGGCTACGGACTCATTTGGGGCGAGACCACCCCGGGTTACCGGAGTTTCCACCAGATAGACTGCCACTTTCAGTTCCCCCAAAGCTAGACCGCAGGCTGTCTCTCAGCTTGGAGGGGGAGAGGAGGATCAAGAGCCCCGCCCAACGAATGGAAGCGTTGCAGACCAAGCTGGCTGTTTCTCCAGGTCGTGTGGCAGGTGAGCGCCTGGGTTGGATGAGGGAGGTGGACGTTATGTATCGTATGAGGCGCCTCAGCATCAGGAGTACTGACTCTGGGGAGGGGGAGGCAGAGGGGGAGGGCAAGGACGAACAAGAGGAGGAGCCCCAGCCTGCTCCTCAGGGAGACAAGGAGAACGATCAAGATCAAGAGGTCACCCATTCACAGCAGGTCTCTGAGGAGACAGTGTTGCAAGATGAGGAGGAGTCATCTCTCTCAGGTAAGATAAGAACATTTGAGGAAATTCTACTTTGAGGATTATTCAAGTTTAGAGGTCTGAGCAGCTTTACAAATTGACACACATTTTGAAATGATCAAGGGCAACATTAAAAGTAAAACATGTATTTCCCTTGTGGTTCTTCGTCCACACAGATTCAGTAAACTACCAAAATCTATAAGATAAATGAAAACACCATTGTAATTATTTAAAAATATTTGTTCAATGCATCATATCATTTTACTGTCCCTATCCACAGATTTATTATGCATGCTTTAGGATGACTGCACACTAAACCATGAGTGAATGTGATACATGCACTTAAACACTGACAAATGTGTGGGTAAAACTAACTAATTGCTCGTGTGGAAAATCAGAATGTTTATCAGAATCAGAATCAGCTTTAATGGCCAAAAAAGTCACTACATTTACAAGGAATTAGTGGGTTTTTTGTCGCTCTCGATGCACAAATAAATAGACATACAGCTAAAACAAGGACAACAAAGCTGAACAAAGGTCAACATAAACATTTGACTACTAAGTACAGATATAGATACACAAGAAACGCTCTATCTCTCTCTATATATATATATTTATATATATCGACTAAAACACAATAGGAAATGATAAGCATATTGCTATTTAGAAAATTGGATTTAGTCATTGTATGGTAAATGGGTTTTGTTTTGTGCTTTAGGTGTTTATTCTGTAAAGGAGACATCAAACTGTGTTAAGAGAGATGACTGAAACAATATTTATCTAATGTTTTTTCATACTTTATGTGCATTTTTCCTCACCAAACATAAACACCCAAATTTAAAAGAAAAGTTATTGCCTCATGTGAGCAAGGGAGCACAAGTGTGCACACAATCTTTAAGATTTTTTTATGTATCTCTGGAGGTTGCAAGTTATCAAAATTGAAGAGACTGTCAATGGGCCTTGCTGTTAAAGACATCTCCACAAGATGGTGTCAGTGCCCAAAGATCTACCCTCGCCTCCTCTGTGAATTCAAATCCATTATACGTACCACTGACATTTATGTCACTGAATTAAACAGAACAAATGCAAAGCAAACAAATAGTTCACTGTTCTGTCAAAATGGGAATTATTTTTGACTGTGATAGATTTTGCATTTTTGTCTTGCCCTTTGCACCTTTCCACCCTTCTTTGGTTTAGATCATGTATGAACAATACTACATATAGATTCAAAAAACTCTTTTGTGAATTAATATTTTTCTTCTTTATGTCCCAGAACCCCATGATCCCAGCCAAGTGGAGACAGTGTAGAAAGACTGCGTCCATCATCTCCATCTGAGGTTTTTAGCTCCAACACTGTGACCTGGCTGCCTACTAGAATGCCTTCATCTCATCTTGACACTGAAATGGCCTTCTTGTCCGACAAGAGCATTGTGTACACCCTCACCCTCGGCGCTGCGTTGACTACTAAGAGTGCTGTTCCACTGCCAAAGGGAGGTGCCCCTTTAACTTGTGGGGCAACTTCCACTTCGAATCCCTCCCCAGCCTTCCCAAACTGACTTCCCACTACCCCATCTGTCCTCCATCCCCAAACCCATCCTCTTATAGGGTTTCTACTAGTTAGTCTTCTTGTAGCGGCTTGTCCTTTCTATTCTATTCTCCCTATGCTTTTCTCATTGGCAGACATTATGCAATTCTGTCGTGCATACTAGAACTTCTAAAATGTCCATAGTGAATACAGTTGAGACATTTTTTGCATACTGAACAAATCTTCTTTGTTTACGGGCGAGTTATTAAGGAAATGAATGTAAGCGTTTATGTTTAACCTAACGTAGACTTAGAAGGGTTATTGTCCCAACCTGTTCTGTTGCATTTAAACTACACCAAAATAAACTGCGTATCTGATTGTCGTGGTGAGGCGACAGCTGTTTTAGAACTGGACATCACTGTCTCTGGCTCGAGAACTGTTTTGATTTTCAGATGAGATCAATCAGCCTTTCTTTTTTTAAACTGTAACGACATTGTGCCCTGTCTCATTGCTTTTGTACACACTGCAACCATAACCCATAGAGCTCTTCAATGAAGAGTGACTCTACACCACATGACATGATAGACCAGTGACCCATTATATGTTACATTGGTTCTACGCTGGAGGGGGAGAGTTGCCTTCTTTAGATGTGTGTTAGTCCTCTGATCAATCCGATGTATAGCTCCCATTTCCAGGTAATTTCAGGAAGCAATAAAGGCACGGATTGAGTTGAAGTGTTAGTTGGCGAATTTGATAAACTTTAAAGACTGATATAGGGATATAGAACAAAAAAAAAAAAGAAAAAAAGATAGGTAGAGCAATATTGTTGTACAAACAGCTCAGTGGTGTAGTGGAGCTACCTGTAGGAACCATTGTCAGGAGTTTTGATGTGAACGTGTCATTCAAATCATATTACAGGGATATGGAATCGTGTCAGGGTATATGGGCGCTTTACAGGGGGTGGGTGCTTTACTTCATGATATATATCTGTGTTCATACATCTGTATCGCAAAGAGACGACATTTCACGGAAAATTTATTTTTTTTATCATCGAATTGTTAATCAGTTTGCATAATGTACAAAATAAAGTATATTTTAAATATTTTAAGAGATATTTTGTATTTAACCATGAAATTTTATTTCTCAACACTTATATCAAGCTCAAAGTATCATATGTCTGTATAGTATTATACTGAGAGTATACATACTTTTCTAGTGCTTTAAAATCTAACAGAGTGATATAAGAAGGGATGGCCCTGTGGTGTGCCTTGATCACACGATTCGGTTTCAGTGAGCGATAGGGTTCATCATTGCCAGTGTTGACGTGATGGATACTTTTTGATTGTGCCATGATTTCTTATTCGATAGTGCTTTTTCATACGCTAAGAGTCAATGTTGGACGCTCCTTGTGATATTTGATACATCAATCCATCTCAGCTGTAATTCCTGTGTTGGTGGTCAGACATGACCTGTGTCTTATTTTTGTCTTTGTATGTCTTCCAATTCAAATCATGTATTGTTCTGTTGTTGGTTCCTCGAAAAACTTGCTTAGAAATAAAATTGGGAAATTTTTTTCTTTTCATTCCTTCCACCCTCCCTTCCTTCTTTCCCTCCTCCTCCTAACTTCCTCCTTTCTTTGTTTGTTTCTTTCATTCCACAGCGTGCTCATTTTGTTTAAAATGTTCTGCCGTCCCTAACACTTATTGCACTAAAGGATACAATGCAGTATGCTATTTTTGGCTAAAAACCATGAATTTGCAAAAAGTATGAAAAGATCTTTTTTTTTTTTTTTTTTTTTAAATACAGGGTTTTTTTTAATAAATTCAAAATCATGGCTCAAAACCTAAATAATGATTGAAAAAAATCTTCTTATTGAGAAAAACAAGTTTGCAGTTATGTGGTTTTTCCCACAAGAGCAGTGCTGCATTGGTGTAACGTATCAACAGATTTGTAGTAAACCATCACTGTTTAATTACTCACCAAGTATCACTTAATTGTTATGTAGCATTTTACAGTTGTAGCATTTTATCAACTCAGAACTTTGTCTTAGTATTTCAAACATTTCTTGTAAATTTGGAATATTCATGTCGCCTTATTATGTGTGCATTACATTATACTCCAGGCAATGCCAAATATTAACGTACTAAGCACTGTTTCATACCTTAGGTTTTTACAAACAACTTACTGTTCTGCCATCCCTCTGGCGGGAGAGGTTCAGTAGCATTGTGGATAGTTTCTGCTCTTCATGCCGTTTATCTGAAGGGAACATTGAATCAAAACTGTGAACTTCAAATAAAACAAAAAAAGCATCATTTTAAAAAGTACAGGATGAGATTCAGTCAAGACAAGCCCATAGTCAGCATCACAGGGAGGACAAGCTGGCACGCCCATAATTACTGACACATCTCATTTTCAATTCATTTTGAAGACTTGAAGGCTTTGCCCCGGTCTTGTGTGTAAACTGCCCCTGATGACTTTTAAATAGCTATTTCAGTACATACGCCCCCCAATAATTGGCATGTCAGGTACACTTGAACATAGTGTCATTTGACTTTTTGTACTGCAGGTTATGTGCAACATGAAGTAATTATGCACACTTGTAATATTTTCTATTTTCATATGAGATTTAAGTGCTTTTTGTACTCACAGACATCTTTTTTTCTTCCTTGCATGAAATGCAAGAGAAAGGAGGGAAAAAAATGTTTTTCATAAAGTATATTTGCATTTGGTACTCCAATAGTAAATCCAGTGGGCAAACATTGTTTCATAATTTAATTTACAAAACTATGCCAAGTATTTAAAAGCTATTTTTAGAGTAAATCAGAAGAGAACTCATTCATTGTTTTCCTTTAAGACATGCCTTTATCTTTGTATCTATAAATATGAGCATAATCCATAGTCATATGATTGTGCTACTGTTGTATGATACTGCAGTCTGATTCATAAATAAACTCTTTGCATGAAAGTTGTGTTTGTGATCTATTGCCTAGAGGCCATCTACAGGATTTGTTTTAAGTACTGTATGAGGTTTACGTATCAACTAGAAGAAAAAATATATTTCTTGTTCTTTGTAAAATATTTTTTAAAATACGCAACTTCCTCTTTCTAAAATGCACATCATTGTATGGGAAGTGTACAAGGAGGCGAAAACAAACATAAACAGTAGTCAACAGCGAGTTCAGCAAGAATGCTGCCACGATTGGTGTCATATTTTTCACGGCATTAATATTTAATTTTTCAAATAAAACTTCTGTTCGGAGGTGACATCTATTCATATCAAGGCAATATAAAAAGGGGTGTATGAGCACAGCTACGTGTGTGCTTTCACACTTGTACATTTGTGTACTGGCAATTTCAGCCCAATTACCCTGCCAGACTGTCACACTGAGCTCCACTTGCTCCATCAAAGCGTTGGCAAAGACAATACTTGAGCTGAACCTTGTAAAAACCTCGCAGCATGCGATCTGAGGCTTGGATGGCATCCATCCTTAGACGCTGTTCAAATCCTTCTATGTGCCATCTTCTTCTAAAAGGAGAGTGAGAAGTCTGATTAGTACGTCCTCTGATGTGATACTTTATTGATCCCTATATAGGTAAGCTTTCTTTTCACCAACGTCCCAATGCTTTGCTCTAAGGCATGTTGGCAGGGGCTTGAGACAGCAGGGGGGCTAAGAAAGAGAAGGGATTATATACTGGGATAACACAATGTGCCTGTCACAATGTCTGCAGCATCCGCCAGTGCTAGTGCACATATTTAAGGAACAATATTTATGAAAATAAGCTCTACATAATAAAGAAAAGGCAGTTATTCAATGTATATTTCACAGATGCATTCGCAGATAATACACTATCAACTTAAGGTTAATTACTTTTGTGTGGTTTTAGTTTAGATGTATGTACCCCAAATTAGCCAATGTGTCAGTCATCAACCAACTTTGACTTGAGAATGATCAGATATGAAGCCATATAACACTATGATACGCTAAAGACATGATGTAGCAATAACTGCATCATTTAAATTCATGTTGGGGATGATAACACATGACATTAATGCTGCAGCAGCACCAGCAGTGGTGGAACGTAACAAGGTACATTTACTCAAGTACTGTACTGAAGTATACATTCGAGGTACTTGTACTTCACTTGAGTATTTCCATTTTTCTTCTACTTTATACTTCTATACCGCTACATCTTAGAGGTAAATGCTGTATTTTTAACTGCACTACATTTATCTGACAGCTTTAGTTACTTTACAGATACAAAACAACATGCTACCAGTGCTATTACTACCATTTTGACTGCTACCCTAACCTTAAAACAACTAGTAGTAGTAGTCGTGGTACTGCTTCTTCTAACTGCTTATATTGCAGTTACTATGTCACTAACCTCTCTCGTGTTAAACTCTACAGTTTTCCCCAATGGTGTTTAGTGTCAAACTGAGTCAAATATGGAACCAATACGTTATGTTTGCCAATGAATGTAGAGTTATTGTAGTTAGACGATTACACCATGTCATATGTGATGAGACTATTGTGTGTTTTCTAAATATCTAATAATATATCACCCCCCCCCCCCCCCCCCCTTCACTGTGGATTTATGGTCCCACTGCCACTGTTCTTCAGCCCTCACTGCCATTAATCTCCAGCTGTCCCTCCATCACAGCTGTTTCACTCTCCAAGCCCTACCACTGTAAATTAACTACATATCTGTCATTACTGTACACTTGTTGTACTACTGTCAAGCATGCTGTTGCTTAGGGAATAAATAACTCCATTAATGGCACAGTGACAGTCGTCCTTGCACACAGACTGCATTCTCAACTGTTCCACACCCTGATACTGGGGACGATTCAACAGAAACCAGTAGATTACTTCTTACATTTAAATGAGTTTGTTGTAAACACCTGTGGTAGATATAGAGAGACCCCAATGATCGCATACTGTTGTGTACTTCTAGTCTCCACAAGATGGAGCCAAACTATAAAGATAAAACACCAAAAACCCTAAATGAACTGCTTCTTCTCCACTAGAGGACGTGAAAGCATAATTCCCTAAGGCTGTACCAGTCCAAACTAATTGGTAAAATTAACTTTTAAATTACAACATGCTGCCAATTTTATCTAAAAATTCTACAGACGTTGTTAACTTTGTTGCCTACATCTTCAACTTATTTAATTTTATTGTCTTTTTACATTGAGAAATAAAATGTTTGCTTGCTCCGCTTTCATTTCCATTTTTGGAGGCGAACAATAGTTGCTTAACTTCTTATAAATATTTACATCAGCACAGAAGAGATCCTCTTTAGTGAGTACTTTGGCAAGTATCATGGTCATAACACATTAAATAAATGGAGATACTGCAGATTGAGGCTTAACTCTTAAGCTTGTGTCAGTTTTGGCCGTACAATGCTTTGTTTATAAAAAAAAACTAAACCGAGCCAGAAATGTGAACGTATTGGATACAATATTAGTTGTTAGGTTGAAATGAATTTAAATGTAAACAATAAAAAAATGTTTTAAAATGGCAATGTGTAGATAACCCTGCGTTGCTTAAAGCAAAATGAAGTTTATTCCAGCTCTGTGCTGTAAACACCTCAGCCTTGCAGTGCAGGAGCCCCTGCAGAGCCTGGACCACACTGTGCTGCTGGATTGTAGTTTAACAGCTGATTCGATCCCCCTGCGCTGGGTGCTCGACGCTTCCTGGCTATTTATGGCAGATGCCCGTCTATCAAGGCCGCTCTCTTCAGCCCATACAAGGTTGCTGTGGGATGAGGTTACCACGACGATTTTGGCCCGCACTCCCCAAACCCCTTGGAAGCAGTGTTGTGTCGCCTCTCACTGTCAGTCTAAACTATCAGACCAGGGTCTCAAACCTGGTTTACAAGAATGGACATTTTAACAACCACAGTTTTGATTTTTGGAATAGTTATAAGAACCACTTATTGTTGGAGTGTCAGTCTGTTCTAGGACCCTTCGTGTGTATTTTTTCCCAGCTGCATCCTTGCCTCTCTCCTTCACCCCTCTCCTGCATACCCCACTCCCTCCCGTCCTCCCTCTCCCTTCTTCTCTTTCTTCTTTGCTCGGCTGTTCCTGGACTGATTTATTTGTCCCGGTGCAGCAGAGCCGGTGGGAAAGCACCAGGCTATATTTGTCAGCTGCTGAGATTGGACTTGCTTCATGGTGGATGTCTTTGGATCCTCTGTTTGGGCTTACCTGCTCACACCTGCGCCTCCTGCCTCCTCAGCATCTGCTTCGCTCTGAATAAGGAACTAGTGTGACCCTTTGTTTGGTAGTTTCATATCCCTGAATTCTGTCGGGATGAATGGATTTCACCTGTGAAGAATTTCTCTCAGTCCCTTAGTGTTGGAGCTAAAACATTGTAAGTATTGTTTTCTCTTTTCTAATTTAATCTCATGAATGATATGATATATATTAGATAAGCACAGCAAGTAAGCAGAGAGTTCTGTTATGATGAATACGACTTCGTATTTTACCATTTATCTTTGTGCTGAGTTGCAAATGATCAATATCGGTTATATGCTAAGTAGATAAAAGGACGTTAGGCTTTTAATTAACTTTTTTTCTTAGCTTCCTTGAGACTTCAATGTTATAAAAAAAAAGTGTAATAACATGTCGTCTGGCATCAGATAGAGTAAAACAACATTTTCTGATTAATAATAATGCACAGAAGTTGCTTCACATTTAATCTGGTAGACTTGAACAAGTGACAGAAATGTGGCAGGTAAATGAGCTTTCTGTCAGTTTGATTGTTAACCAGCCGTTGGTTCTTTTTCATTTATAAATTCTGTTGTAGAAGTAAAAAACAGCAGAAGAATTGTGTAACCCCTCCGACATAGTTCAAACCCATTGCATAGTGTGTTGAAGTAGGATCACTTTGGGTCCCAGCCAGAGACAAAACCAGAATCACTTTATTTGCAAAGTGCAAAATGCCCAAAATAATAATATTGCTGCAGAATCAAAGCTCAGCAGCGAGTTTAAGCATCGTACCCTTTAAAGTTTCTTTAAGACCAGAAAACTCATTCGTTGTCACTCTTTCTTTCTTTCTTTTTTTTTTTTGCCAAACTACCCAGTAGTGGAGGCAAAATTTGGTGCCAAAACTCAGCAGTGCGTGACTGGTGTCTGGTTTATATTTCTCCCCTGGAGGACTGAATGTAGTGTTCCAACCAACCCTGTTGCTTTGAGCCGTCTCAAGTAACCACACGGGTATTAGCATTTCAACCTCCAGATTATGGCTGCATGGTGCTATGTGTGTGCAGCTGATGTATATCGGCTATGTGTTGGGCTCCCTTGTTGTTCCAACACTGGCCCGGCATCATTTCTCCACAGTTTTGTTTTTATAGCGAGTGTGTGTGTGCGCGTTAGTGTGTGTGCGTGAGACTGCGTTCGGCAGTTGCTTGGCGCTCTGCACCTGTTGGGTCCGTCAGAATGAACAGACGGGTTTACTGGCCGGCCCCATGCTTGACCCTCTGCCACTGGATTCTGTTCATCCACATATACAGATTTGCATTTATCTCCAAATATTGTAGACACATTTGTATTATCACCCAGCTGCATGCAGTCATTTGTTGAAGGCCTACACTTTTTGTCAAAATAGGACAAACTGTATATGAACAAATGCATATATGCTTCTCTGCATGTTTTTCGTTTGCACTTCTAAGCTTCTTTGTTGGACCTCAGGATTAAACGCTTTTAAGTAGTTTCAGATATGCTTCACGCTTAGAAAACAAGTGCAGATTCTTGCTCTTTTTCCTCAAGGCAAATGTTCAAATATAGCTCCTCTTTTATGTTGTTGTTGTTGTTTGCAAAGACTAAATCCTTCACAACAGCCAAGTGTCCGATTGATATGTCCCTCGACATGCTGAACTCGATCAGCATCTTCTTTTACATCCTTTCCTTTCCGTTCTCCTGCTCCTATTTAAAAGAGAAACTGGTATGACAAAACTGACTCCAGCACACAGACCGTCCCTCTTATTCATGTTATAGAGGTGAGTGACCTGCTCAAAGTGGTCGCATGCACGAGGTAACTTGTAGCTTGTACTCAGCCCCCGCTGTTATTGTCAGTACTTAGCAAGTCAGATGGCAGGCAGCGGTCCTAAGGCTCCTGCTGGCCTCTGACTGAACGTGTGACTGCTGTTTGGTTTACATGTCACTTAAATCAGTGATGTTTGCCACTACATCCATGCTCCTAAATGAGTCCTGTATTCTAGGATGTTCATCGTCACTTATTTGCCGATTATAACTAGTAAATATATCTATGTCTGGTATGTTGTGGCATCATTTTAGGTGTACTTTTTATTGCATATGAAAACAAGCATGCTGGTTGTATACAGAAAAAGGTAGAAGTAGTTGGCTTTTTTTATGTTGCTGAGATATTTCAGTAGAAATGAAAAGTTTTACCACACTGGGAAGGAAGGTATAGAGCACACATGTAGAATATAACAAGAAACGCAAAAAAGATAATGAGTCAAATAAAGTACTTGGGTATATACTATTTAGTATACAAACCTTTTTTGTTACTATTAAATACATGTTTTTTTTCTCCTTCATTTTATACATGTTTATACAGTATGGGAAGGAACTAGTATGATTTAAAATTATAAGTGGTAATATATACTATATATACTATTATATTATATATTATATATTATATATTATATTATTTGCAGGTGCCACTAGACACAAAGCATTTTCAAACTAGAAAAATTCCTATAAATCATACCAATATAGATTTGTAAATGTGCTGTGGAGAAATAGCTTTTTATTGTTTGGATAACTTCTGCATCAATTGTTTGTATATTATGGTCTGCTTTAGGGTTACTGGATAACAAACAAGGGTGAATTTCACATAGTATTCCCATTAATAGCACATCCGAATGTCTCAGAGCGTTAAGGTACATTCTGTAACATGGCAAATAATCAGATCCATGGCTTGCGTTGCATATTATCTTCTATCTCATCTTAAAATTTCTGTGTAGCCAAAAGTAGAAAAGCTGCAGAAATAAACCTGCAGTCATTCTGAGACACGCTATCGATGAAGAATTGTATCAAATTCAACACATGAATTGGTGCGACTCTTTTGTGTGCTTGCAAGTTCCCTTAAGTTACCTAATCGTGTTACATAATGCGAAGACGTTTGTGGATGATGTACCTTTAAGAAAAGAAAATCTTCAAGTAACCATTTCTGGCATGAAATCCTCCTCTTCCTCCTCCTTCACTCTGTCTCTCTTTCCTTTTCCTCCCTCTCTCCTGCTCTATCTAATAGTTGCAGAACTTCTTAAGTGTCTCTCCTCAGCTCTGGGCTCTGTGCTCATCGATATCCATATAAGAGCCGAGCAGGCAGATTTCTGTGCCGAGTGTCAGGCAGAGTTGATGCAAGGCAGCAGAAAGGAACGCAGCTCTGTATCTACAGAGTAAATGTTTAGGGAGGAGGAAGATTCCTGCTCTGCTGCCTCAGGCCATGACCCATATATTTGTGTGTGTATCCTGCATGTGTTTGTATACAGTAGGTGCATGTGTGTCTGTGTCTCTCTGTACATGAGGGTATTTTGTACAAGCTAACCTAAACAGAGAAAGTTTCTCCTAAAAAAGGCCGGCTAGCTTGGAGCACAGTGTCTGCTGCTGCCGTACAGAAGTTGCTAAATTAATAATAATTTTCTTAATTAAACAATACCCACTTTGGGGCGTCCTGAGACCTTAGCAGCGCCGCGAGTTGTACTATAATAAAGACCAAAAAAACCCACTTTGCTATTCTTAACACAAGGTGTGTGATAACATTTGCCATTGGAAAAGTCCTCCAGGTTGTTCAGGAAGTCATGCGTTTTTTTTATTGTTAAAAACACAGACAAGAAGTGAGTAGTTAGTACAAACAGCTACCAGTATGCCTGAACAGACAAAGAAAGAAAATAAAAACTTGTCCTCTCAATACCTTTACTGTTACTCCGCGTACAATAATGCTTTCATTTTAACACAAGTCTCTTCAGTAGGGCCGGACACTGAGTTTTTAAAATAACTGCTGCTATGGAATAACACAGAAGTCACATTTACACAAAATTAATTGTCTAATCTAGACAATTTTCCTCACCTGGCACCGTTGAAAAATATGTATTTTTAAGTTAATCATAATGTTGTGGTTATCTGGTTGATATGTGTTAAGGGTGAAAAATGGCCCAAACAGGAACTAGAGAATCTCAAACCAAACTACTCCCCCCCAGATAGAAATGATTGTGAAAATGTTTTTCTTACACTTTTAAAGGGGCTGGTTAAGCAGTTGAAAGTAAGTTCTCTGTTTGGCAAGTGACCAAAAGTGTGTTGCACCGAGGATGGTCATTAAAGGTCGATTACTGTTTTTTGCGAGTTAAAGCCTTTATATAAGTTGTGGCCAGTTACAACAGAAGTCTGTGTGCAGCAATAATGTAAATCACATAAACCATTGAGCTTCGTAAAGCTCCGATTGCATAAAGATTGACTGAAACAAAGGAGCATGTGGTTTCCTGAAGAGAAAGTCCAGCTTGTATGACCAGGCAGTGTGCTGCTGAGCTTCTCAGCTTAAAGGTTCTTTTCAGAAAATATCACGGTTTAATGCTAACATTATTAATAACATTATTAATAATAATATTAGCATTAATAATACCATTATTGTTATGATTATTATTACTAATAACAATATTATTATTATTATTATTATTATTAATAACATTATTATTATTATTATTATATACTTAAAGGAATGAGAACAAAATTATAATAATAAAAAAATTATAAACCTGATATAAAAAAAAACATGTAACTATAATATGTTGAAAGCATGTTAGTTTACATGTTAGCAGCATTATAGCATGTTAAATTAACTTAATTATTAACAATTAATTATATACTGTAGGTGCTCCTGTCTGTACCTTTAACTCTCTCTCACACACACACACACACACACACACACAATCAGTTTTCAGTTTTTTTAGGATTGGAAATTTTAATTAGGATAAAATCCCAAAGTGTTTTCTATACCGTAGATATGCAAATGTGGACGGTATGTTAAGTGTCAACTCTAATGTCACAATGTATCGGTATAAAGTTACAACCTTAATGTTGAGCCACACTCCTCGCGCTGTTTACATGATGTCCCGGGTGTTGAGTTTTATTGACTGGTTTGTACATCCAGTTTTGCAAGGTAAAATAGTGGAGCCAAGTTTCACATCTTTCACAGATGGGGTGATGAGGGATAGTTGTAAAAAAGGTACTTTGAGTTATGTCATTTATAATTTGTTTAGTATGTGTACTGTGGTCGTATTTCTTTAATCAAAAATAGTGATCCTATTTTCTCACCGTATGGCTCTATTACATTCTCTTTTCTATGAGGATGGAAAAGCCTGATTTAGGGGGTGAGGGTCATTAATATTCTTTATATTCAAACATTTACAGTTAAGCAACAAGAGCTTATTATTGTGCATACAAATGGAGAAAAAGAAGTAGAAAACGGCGGATAATGATGCAAATTATGCAAGTGAGATACTACACTCTTAAATGGCTTTTCAAAAACATCCAACCCCAAAATTAAAGAGCTAACTTGTCAACAAATGGCTGTTAACTTGGATAGTAAAGGTCTCCAAATCCACATCTTAAACCTGTGTGCTGGTCATGAGTTCTGACACGTAAAGTTCCCATGTTGTCATCAGCTCGCTCACCCACAGTCCACCTCAGTTTGCTCACTTGGACGGATTTAAGTGTTATGTCTCATGACAGTGTGCTTTACTTCGAAGAAATGCTTTATGAATGACGTGTGGCCTGTTTTGAAATTGTAAAATGTATGCAACCAGCGAGACAGAGCCGGAGTGACGGAGGATTTATCATGGTTGTTGCTGCGTGCGCTGGCAGGGAAGAAGGGAGTGAAGAGAGAGAGAGACATCAGATGTGATGGAGAGAGACAGGTGAAGAAGCAAATGAATTCGGAAAAAAAGAAACAAAGAATGCAGAGTAGAAAGTGGGGGTAGGTGGGGCTGGAGGATTGGAGCGAGATGGATGGCAAGGACGACAAATCTTCAATCTTTCAAGTATGAAAAGGGAGAAGGAGTGTGAAGGAAAACAAGGCAGAGCAGCGAGCAGGCGTGGAGACAGTCCCTCTGGTAAACACGACCGGACGGCCGACAGGGTGACCTCTCCCCGAGGCAGCCACTCACAACACATGTTGCCTTATTAGGGGTGTCTACAGGGAGCGGAGGCAGACTAGGGAAGGTGGGGGGAGTTAGTGTGTGAAAGGGTGAGAAAAAGCAGCAGGCACAGGAGGCAAGTGTGTGTGCGCAAGACTCAAGAGTCCAAAAGTGTGTAACAAGATTAAATAAGGGTCACCTATTCAGTACATTTCAGATAGCTTTTAGATTAGCATGGAGTTCTCTCACCTGTGAATGTGTTGCATACTTCTGTGGCTGATGCACACTATGTGTTTTTGTGCCAGCCTTGGTAAACCTATGTTGATATGATGCAGACGGTGTTGTTGTATTATACAGCCTTTGCAGGTCATCACGTTACCATCTATGCTGCAGCTGCAGAAGCAAAAGATTCCAGCAGTCAGACAGGTTTTGTTTGAAAAGCCATCAAGGTAGCTGGGATCCTGGCGTGATAGGAAGTGAACTTTTTGTTCTATTTGTTCCATTGATTTGAATCCACCTGCAACGCTTTTCCTTTGTTTGCCCACTCAGTTCTCTTAATTGTGTCATTTTCTATTTGTTATCTAAAATGTGAAACCAATCATTGTTTTCTCAACTGTCTGATTACGCCTGCGTTATGTTGCTTCCTTCACCCCTTGAGCTTCGACAGGCACCTGCATACCATCCATATGTATGATTCTTTGAACAAAAGAGTTTTAAGTAAATGTCAATCAAGAGCATAACATTTCCAGATATTGGTGAATTTTCATTTATTCTTGACCCAAAAACGTTGTTCTGCTTTAAGCCGCTGCCGTTTAGAGTTCGGAGTGGATGTGAGCGCATGGACTTGGAGTAAGCAGTGCCTATGATACTTTTAATTTTGTAAACAATTGGAAGGCTCAGGAAAGAGATTGGTAATAGTAATTGGTTCAGGGAAGACACTTTGTCCCCCCTTTTCCTCTTAGCGAGTATTTGGAGAAGCGTCTTGGGGTCTATGATGTGATGATTGGCCCACTGCCTCCTCCTCTGACTCTGCCTGGTGTGATGACTTACACACGTCTCATCCTTTATTAGAGGATGAGACTGCAGCCACTCTGTGCGGCTGTTACTGTCCATTTAAGTTTCCGGTGGAGTTAAAGCTTGTGTGAATTACGCTATGCTTATATTTGTGTTGGAGCGAGCGAGAAGGTAGAGGACGACACGCATGATGAGAAGGTGCAGTAATAAACTCCACCCCCATCAATTAGGTGAAGTCGTTTTAATACGATTTTTAACAACAATGTCAAAAATCCTCACTAGCGGTGTTGCGTTTAATGGGAAAAGATGAGAATATGGCAGGAAATCATGAATAATGTTCTACTGCATTGCACAGCTTAATAAAGCCTTTCTCACTGGCTGAACTGGCATCAAGACAAGGCTGTCAGTAAAAACCATGCAACTATAATGAGTCATATTCCCAGTGGTACTCTGAATTTTATGATCTGGTGGATTTAAAAAAAAAAAAAAAACGAGTCAGAGTGACAAATGAATGATATTATTTATTAATGCGAGTTCTGGCTTTAGTTTTAGGAAGGTTTATGATATGTGCTTGTGTTAAGGATATCGTCTGACTTCCAGTAGCCCTGGACCCCACACCACCCCCTGCGGCCCTGCTGGCACCCTCGCCCAATCCTGTTCCAGAGTTTTTATCATCAAGGCTAATTTCTGCCTGTAATCTGATTAGGGCTCTGAGCTGCTTTAGCGTCCTGCTGTGCTGTCTCTCTCTCTCAGCTCCCTTGCACACACACACACACACACGCACGCACGCACACACACACACACACACACACACACATACACCAACACACACAATCTGTATGACAGCCAGTCTGTGTAGGCTGTAGGTTGCCGTGTATCCGGGGCAGTCACTCTGCCTTGTCGCTGTGTGCTTGTGCGTGTGTGTGTGGGTGTGTGTGTGTGTGGTCGTGTCACCATCTCCATCCCTGCCTGTCTGCTTGCCGGTATCAGCCCTCGCCTCCACCGCTTCCACTTCTGCTGTCAAACACTGTCACCACCGCTGTGACCGGAGGGGAGTCTAGCAGCGGAGCATCTTTCTGTTCTTCTCCCTAAACATGTTTCGAAACCCATGGATCTCTAGTTACCATGTGAACCATGAGCAGCCATGTGGCCAAGGTAAGGCCTTTGTAAAGGGGGGAGGTCTGGCTATAGGAAGACCTGCTTAACACCCTTATTATCTTTATAGACTGCTTGGGGGACTTTGCTAATGCAATTTAGCTCTTTACTGAGGTAAATGACAGAGTTTGGTGGCTGCCAGTGATACAGTGGGTAGGGGGATTCAGCTTGGCGAGACGGGCTAGGGGATGCAGAGTTTCCTGGTTTACTCCTAGTTTTGCTTCTGTTTGGTTAATTGGATCAGATTAAATGAGGATTCAAGGCTCAAGGTGTAAGAGTAACTCATCCCTATCTAATGATTTTAATGATTGTAGGATATTATGAATGGATGCAGAAGGTTTGAATCTATTACTATGGGTATCTCTGTTAGCATCAGGCTGCTACGAATGAATGGAGTGTGTGAGCAATGAAAAGATCAGTTTTACTGCACTTTACTACACATTTGATGCTATGTATTCAACACACGTGTGTTACTTTGTGCTATCCATTATGCTTTTTCCTGTTTCCACCTCTCTGATGTTCTACCTTGCCAATGCACTCCCATCACCGCTTGCTGGGGTGGAGGAAGGCTGTTCATATTCCACCAGCAACCTTTCCAAACAGATTGTATGCAAGCTCAGGCCCAGTTCACTCAGGAAGTCTATTTTGCACCTCTGAATATTTATAGAAAATCCCTCTCCTCACCACCCTCACTTTTGGAAGGTCAGCAGCCTAAGCTGCTCTTTGGCACTGTCAACCTTGAGGCTTGTGCTGCTTGTTTTGTTGACAACTTGCAGCCGTTTCCAAGGAAAACTGGACTGACAAGGGGCTTTCCAGGCAGATAAACAGACAGATATGTGTACAAAAGGTTCCTACAGATCTTCAATCATTGTGGATTTGAGACAAAATAATGTTTTAAGACCTCCAACCCAGATTTCTGACCTTCAATTCTGACTTGTGTCATCCCTTACATCCAAACATGTCACTTTTGAGTCCTTGAGTTTCACTGGGTCACTTCACAAAACACTGAGAAGCCCTAAAACTCGATGTGTAAGTGAGCATTAGCACTTGTAGCACCACACCTTTTACTTCCATACTTTGTGTCCTGCCAAACATTCCCTGCTGTATTGCCACGCAGTCTTTGGAGGCCAAAATAGGCCGGAGGTGTTCTGGAAGTGTCTGGAGAAGTAACATGATCCATCTCCTATACTGGGATACAACTTTACAACAGGCTGCTGTTGCTGTGACGTGAGAGCAAGAGGGTAAACTGTCAGCTGGGAACTCGATGTGAACTTTCTGAGTAACCTTTTTTGACAAGGGCCGGCTGTGGCTCAGGAGGTGGCGTGGAGTGGTTTGATCCCCAGCCCCTGCAGTCAGCATGTAGAAGTGTCCTTGGGCAAGACACTGAACCCCAAATTGCTCCTGATGGTCAGCGGAGTGTAAGTGTGTGTGACTGTTTATCACTATTGACGAGCTGATGTGCACCTTGTATGGCAGCCTCTGACTCTGTGTGAATGTGTGTGAATGCTGGCATGTGTTGTAAAGCGCTTTGAGTGATCGTAAAGATTGAAAAAGCGCAGTTAAGTGAGCCTGGAAATGTCCTGTCAAAATCCAACGGCACATTGTTGGTGTTTAATCTGGGAGAAGAAAGGTGACTCCTTGTAATTAACATCATTACATCGTCGGTTACGGTTTGCAAACACTCACACTTGGTGTTAAGGTGGGTGAAAAGCCAACCCCACATTCACTGTCGTTTTAGAACAAGCTTTGTCCGTTTATTGATTCGTTGCGCTTTATTTGTGGGTTTTTTCCCCCGTGTCTGCTATTTTTGTAGCTTTTTCTTGGATGAGAGATTAGGATCTGGCCCCTGGTCGCTAGGTTTTTTTTATAGAGGTTGACGCCCAGAAATGTCCCGAACACATCAAAATGAAAAGAAAAAAAAAACAGGCAGAGGGAATATTTCTGTTTTAACAGACATTGTTTTTTGCGAAAAAATCTTACTTGTGCCTTTTAAAATGGGCATTTACCATTAAAATGGGCAAAGGTAAAAAGAGATAAAGAAATAAAATAGGCAAAAAACAAGTTGAATTGATGTTATTAAAGTACGTATCCCGACTGAGTACTGAATACTATGTGTATAACTATTTACAAAAACATTTAACCATTAAAAAATGACTTTGATTGGTTTTCTAGGGACTACACTTTCAAGTGTGAGCGTCTCTCATGAAGTGAGATTTATGAATGGGCTGACGTTTATTCTATTCTGTCAAACACCTGTTGTTTTATGGATACCATGCAGTAGCATAAGCGTATATATTTATATTTTATTATATTATACCGCATTAGACAAACACAGTACGCTGCGTCAGTGAGGACATGTTTCTTCAGATGCAGAGAAGACAATGAAATACAATTCAGGAGGTCCAGTTTGGGCAACACATCCGCAGGTTTAAAGGCTTCCTCTGTAGCCCAAACCCTGCACGGCGGAATGTGTGCTTGAACATTTTTGATTGGCCAATGCAATGCAGTGCCATCCGGGATAGCATTGATGTTGCGGCAAATATTTAACCAGCTTTTTCTGGACAATTTCAATTTTCCCAACCATATACCCATCTGAATACTGTGCTCCATTGTGTCATGGATCTATTGATGAAGAACATAAAACGAGCCTTGTTAGGATGTAGATCTACTGTACTTCCAAAAACCAGAAATGTACGTTTCATTTTTTTTTTTTTACCAGGATAACATGTTCCTATACTCCCAATGTCAGCACAAAGATACTGAATATTGTATTGAAAGGTGGAGATTTATTCAAGTTTGACTGAGTCTTGTTTCTCTTTTTAGAATCTAAAGCTCGAACCAAGCTTTGCAGCTCAGCCTCATTGCCAACAGAGGCCTTAAGGTGAGTTTTCGGTTTGCGATCGCCACACAGACACAGGCAAAACAGTAGTGGAGCTACAGAAAAGACATGTTGTATTAAGAGCATTTACACTAATCTCATTTTTGCTTTGTCATCAAGATGGGGATATGTAAGGATATAGATTTACTACAGTTGAGTGCTTTAGCTTATCACGCGCAGTAAGCATTAAAAGCTGGATATGCGTGGAACAGCTTAACTTAAGACACTTTTTTGTTCACATGGCATTAAAGCCATCATACCTCCTTTGCACTTTGCACCAAGTCTCCTTCTGCATTAGTTTACAGTGTTTCCTGTGGTTCTTCAGCTGTCTTGCAGAAAAATACCTTTTTTTATACATTTGTACACAAACTCTTTGTGACGAGCAGTTTTAACTGATCTGATCCTTCAAAAAATGTAAATCTGGATATTTATCAGTATTAATTGATACAAATTGAAGAGTACAACGCCTCACCAATTCAGTCTAGTCTAGTCTTAAATGTTTAAACAACAAATTAAATAGTTTGTGAAGGTTATGAAATGAAAGGAAAAGCAAGTTTTTTTTTCCTGGCTTGTGTGACTTGTTGATTATGACATGTAAAGACACTAAGAGAAGACTTTGATTTGTCTGTTTCCACTCAGAGGATTTGATGTTCTAGTTCTTAAGCTGGATCCCGTTGGAAGTGACTCCAGCTGAGTTTCACCTTTACCTGCCGTGACCTCTTTAACACAAGGCGTTTGAGGCGGAGTTGTGTGGACGGCTGCCACGCGTTTAATCTTAACAAGATGTAGAGCAATATAGTTTTGCTGTGTTCAGCAGCACTACTTTACACATCTTTCATCACTGAGTCAATTAAAACCAAGCAGCTGCTCATCCTGCCATAATTCAGAATGTAATAAGTGTAATCTTGATAGCGGGTTTGTGACTCTGTCTTCTCGTTCAGTTTTCAGAGTGACTTCTCCTTGAGGGACAAGACCACCTTGGTCAAGAGTGTTTCAGACACAGATGCCAAACTTCTGGTTGTCCTTCCCAAGGGTGTGCATTGGTTCTAACCACACACAATAACTCAGAATAAATCAAATAGTTTGTTACTTTAAATTTTTATGATACTAAATATATATTTTCTGTTCTAATATTCAGTTTCAGAGTTGAAGAAATACTTTGAGAGACCTGTCACTAAGGATTTGGTAATGAACAGGTAAGTCAGGGCTCACTACACTGTAATTTTACCTAAAAACGAACTCATCTTAACAGCTTCTGATTTTTACCCTCTGCCTTTTGTCTCTTGACAGGAAGGAGAGGATAGCCCGGCGTCTGGAGGGCATGGAAAGTGATGCTCCACCTGCGCTGGTGCCCGGTGGTTTGGTAGCCAACAGAATGCTGGAGGAGGATCCTCCGCGGTACACCCGCGCCTCAGATCCCTGTGAGCCTTGTGTGATGGGTAAGCATGGCATGATGCACTGCAAGAACATATCATGCTGCCTTTAGTGGACTTGGATTGACAATCCTGAAAAGTTCTCATGTTTAAAAAAGAACCATGACCTCAGGTTTGTCATTCAGTATTTGTAAACCATATGATTTATGAGTTTTTTTGTCTGCCGATTTACTTTAACTAAGTGCATTTCCATCCATCAGTTTTCTACACACATTTTCAATTTGCGCGGAAACGCAGAAAGTTTGAACAAAAACTAAATCTTAATACAGTACTTGAAAACTAACACAATAGTCATATTTCCTGATAGTCATTGTTTCTTAGCGTTTGAAGTTTGACTCGCGATCTTTCAATTATGTCATGTTGTTGTGACCTCTTCTTCGACAATCGTATAATGGTTCTCCGACTGGAGAGTTGGTGCCACCTTCTCAAACTCATTCCTAATAATAGCATAACAGTAGTGGATGGAAACAAGCATTGATGATACATTTGGATAGAAAAAGCTGGTTACTGTTATGTTAACATGCTCTTGAGCACTTAAGCACCCCTGGTACCTCCGGTGGAGCAGCTCAGTGGCCAACCGTAGATATCTGTGGTTATACCTGGCAGCTAGACTGTAGGTTAAATTAATGTAACTGTGTCAATGTAAATATAACACGAAAAGGTTGGTGCATGTTGTTGCATTTTGCAAGTGAATTCTCTAATTGATATAAAGATCTGTGATGTGTTTTGTTGGAATAATGCCACAATTGTGTCACGTGGGATGGATCTTCCACGTGACGTGAATGTGACATAATTATTGGTCGTCAAGGAATGTTGTTGTTAAGTAATGGAGTATCTCCACTATTTGCCACAGTGAGACGCTACAGTCGAGAGGAGCTGGAGGCGCCCCAGAAGCAGCTGTCATCTCACGACCGATCCCCTCAGGTCAAAGGTGGTGTTGGCAGCGGCCGCCCGGAGCCCATGTTGGTGTATGTCGACCCAGTAACGTTATCCACCTCCTCTACACCCACATCTGGCCCCACTGACCCAACCAGCCTCAGTTCCAAGGCTGAACGCATTGCCCGCTACAAAGCCGAGCGGCGCCGGCAGCTTTCAGAGCGTTATGGCATCCTCCTGGATCAGGAGGCAGACATCGATTTCACACCACGCTACCGTTCCCGCCGTGATACAGACACCACTGACCGACAAACAGCTGCCAGGCGAGAAAGAGACAGACAGGAAGCTGAGGAACAAGGACGGGAACCCAAGGTGCCATATCGTGCTGGAGTGGGAAGGGTTTACATGAGGACTCACCAAGACCCTACCACAGTCTCCACCTCCAGCCCCGCCCACTCAAACCAAGCCCCTCTCCAAACACAGGAAAGGCAGAGAAGATTTTCGGAGCGGGAAAGAGCGATGAACATGGAGAACTACCGGCGAGGTGGGGCTCAAGAGCGCTCAATCGCTTCTCTAACCAGAACCCAGGAGCAGCATGTGCACCAGCCCCAACAGCAGCACCAGCCGCACCCCCACCACAAGCAGGACGCCGCCCACCAGGAGCCGAGCCCCGCCTCCACCAGGGATTACAGCATCGCAGCGGTGCCCAGCTCCCCTCGCACCGCCCGCCGGGCCTCCCTGCCCTCCACTCGCTATGGCATCTCACCTGGGGATTTATTCATAGAGCAGCAGGCCCAGAGCATCCTCAACAGGCAGGGGTGAGTGTATAAAAAAACGGGTCATAACATTCAGAAAATACCATTTAACAAACTCATGGGTCTGATACAGTGGATAACTCTTACTCAAGATGTGAAAAATAATCCAAAAAATGTAAACTTGCATACCTGATTTTGATGATTAATTTACATGTTATTACATGTCTATATTACCACTTTATAAATTATTTCTCTATTTTAGTTTTACTCTATGCAGAAACTTCAGTCTTTTTTTAATACCAAAATGGCCTAGATCATGATCACAAGACATTGAATTCCTCTCTGGGTGGTTCTATCGGCTGCCCATGGAGTGAGCTTATCATTAAAAGTCTGATGTTGTGTCTACAGTGTAGACGACATACAAAGTGTTTAAACCGCATGACACTATTTACACTCATCCACTGGCTGCTAATAACTTCCAACAGGAGCATTTATTGCTATGAGAAACTGAGATATTCCATTAATCAGTGCAGTTTGGGCCGTCCAATGGCTGCTCAGCTAACTACCCTGCTGCTTTGACCTCTTTGCCAGTATCAGGATCTTTGTAGACTGTGAGTCCAGCTCTGTCACGCTCGCCCTGCTCATGTTTCACATGGAAAGTTGCTCTGGGGAGCTCATCAGGGAAAGGTTACCGGGTTGTTTTTTTGGAGGGGATATGATTTCCCTGCTTGCCCCGAGAGGCAACCCTGATTTAACAGCAGCTTGGTTCATTAGCAAAGAGTTTATGTCACTTGCTAATATAAACTTGAATATGCTACCACAGAAGGGATGAGAATTAGGGCTGGGCAATATATATCAATAGTATATCAATATTGTGATATGAGACTAGATATCGTCTTAGATTTTGGACATTGTAATAAGGCATGTTTACAGTGAACTCATGTCATTTTCTGAATTTAGCAGACTGCTGTAGCTGTTCTAATGTTTGCCTTTACCCACAATATTCATCAAAAATCTCCTCTTCTAAGTATTTTATGAAAGCAATCTTAATGAGATTTGTAATATTCGTGTGAAGCCAGTGAAAAAGAATTTGACTTGCCGGCATTGAAACAGAGACAAGTGGTAAACTGTACTGTGAAATGAAACCTACAAATAATTGCACTTTAATGACAAACTTTTGATCAACATAATCAGACTGCTCAACATCTGAAAATAATCAGCGGATCCGTGCAACTCGTTTTGCTCTGGTATTTGAAAGAATTAGCAGAAGTTTCCCTCAGGGTTTGATACTGTCACCACATCATCTTGTAGTCTGGCCGCTCTGTCAAAGAGCGACTGGTCTCTCCACACAGACTTGGAGAGCGACATTCAGACAGTCTTCAGCTAAGGTACTGTCTGCTCAGGATCAGTGAAAAGACCTTACAAAGCCCCTGTTGTCCACCGGGTACATCTAAAAAAAATAAATTTTCCTGAAAAAAGCTTGGATGTGGAAAAAAACTAAATTTAAAAAAAAAAATTGCGGCTCTGTTCGCTCGGACATAAACTCAGTAATAAATGTAGTATACGTTTCATATGATGTGTAAAATCTATCAGTATTTACCGTTTAGATCACATATGAATGAAATGCTTGTAGAATCCGTAGTTGTATTTGTATTGTTGATTTAATGTAGAGAAGGTCACATAAAGCTCAATATTAGCCTGTAATGTGTAATATACTGCTGGAGTGGTAAGCAGCCTGTTGTTTGTTGATATTTGGTGAGTTAGGTGGTCCGTGAGGGTTTTTTTATTGGTTAAGTGGTCCTTGGTCTGAAAAAGTTTCAGAACCCCTGCACTAGATATACCTTCTAACAGTGAAATATTATATTTAATTCAGTAATACTTCCCTTATTAACTGTTGTAATGGTCCAAGTTTTTCAAGTTTGTGAATCATAGCGGGTTTAAAAAACTGACAAACCTTCATCCCTAACTTAGTCTTACAATTTAACATTTATTCAAAGATTTACTGAATACATACACTCATTTTCATCAGTTTTTCTCACTTTTTTGCCATCATGACTCTCATTTATGCTATAATCTTATCACATTTTTTAAAAATCACATTCAAAATAGCAAACTAAGGCCAAGCCTGAAAGTAAGAAAAATACCCTTCTTAAGAGTGTTTCAGTAAGAATAGTGAATTCATCTCTACATCCCAACTGAATCAATCAAACAGGAAACGTTCTGGCTAAATGTGTGTTTCACTAAATATCAAGTCTTACCAACTGTCCTTTCTGTTCTCTTAAAACATGGGAGAAGAACAGTCTCTGCTTACACAATAATTTGTCAGTAAAAGACGTTGCAGGAAACAGGGGCATTTCACTTACAACTCTTCTGCCACATAAGTCGGATCACGTTCTATAAACATACCCAGAGCTCTGTAAAACTGACCATTAGTTCATCAGCACCATACCATCATTCTTGTTAAATTAGTTGTGGCTGTGTGTGGCCTGCGCTTCATGAGCAGTTGAGTGGTGTTAGTGGACTGGAGTTGATGGGGTGATAACATTAGTCAGCTTGATGCCCTGACCCAGTCAGTCGTAGACCCACTGACTCAGCACTTGTCAGCTGAGGCTGCCCCCCCCCTCCTCAGATTCTGGCCTGTTAACCCCTATGAAATTACATCTGAGTCTTGAACCCTATCTGTGACTTTGTCAATGTCGTTGCATAAAATAAGACAAGCATGTATACGTGCAAGGTCTCAAGCTGAAAAACTATAGGTTTTTTAATTACCTGATATGGTTTTGTGCTGAAAGGATTCTAGAGAAAACCAAGATGAAGATGATCAGAAATATTTTATTTCATTTGAGTTTTCCTTTAAAGTCCTTGGTTATATATGTATTTCTGAACTGGACGGTGGCCCAGATACGTGACATAGCTGGCTTGCTGATAGCCTGGGAAAGGATGAAGGCCCATGGCTGGTCTTTCAGCTTTATGGACAGGTGAAACTCATAGAAGCATGGTCACGCAAACATTGATAGAGTTTATTGGTAAAGCTTGATTGATTTCATTGGTACACATAAACAACTCCTTGTGCTCCATTTGCAAACAATTAAAAATTAATATAGGAAGAAAACCCAACAACTTCTATCTGAAGTCTATTTGTTTGTAATGTCTGATGTGTCTCAAAAGAAGACATTCTTTTCATTTTAGCTAGTATTTAAGTATGTTCCACATATGTCACCGGTACCGACTACCTTTGTGGCCTTATCAGCTCCTTCTGCTAGCTAGTATTAGTGTGCACTCATGTAGCACTAGCACTGTGTAAGTCCTTCATGCCATGTCAAATAAAGCAGAGACCCATCAATTATGTCTGGCTTAATGGTCTACAATGAGATTAGAACAACCTTTGGCTACCAGGGGTCAGAAGGTTGTAGTTGAAAATAGTTTGGCTTACCTTCTTGGCACAGAGACATGAGAGAGAGAGAGAGAGACAAAGAGTTGTTTGAACTAAGACTCAAATTTAAACCCAGGGCATACTGCTACTTGACCTTGTTGCAATTCTAGTGTAGGATTTGGGAGCTCCAATTTGGTCCCATGATAGTCTCATGAAATAAACGTTTGTGCAATATGTTTCCCATTTTTTTGTGGAAATTAAATTAAGTGTGTGCAAAATTAAAATCAGTCAAAATGCTAGTAAAATGGTGGCTAGTTTATTTTATCATTTACCATCCTTTGTGTCCCATCCGGGAAAACAAGCTTGGTATATGCTCTTTAGTCACCTCTTGAGTTGAGTTGTTTGAGAGTGTCGTAGGTCTTTACTTGAACTGGAATCTCAGTGTCCCTTATCCATTCCTTTCCCCAAGAATCCGAGTAAGGGAACGATTGTCCCGTGATGAAACTGTCCAGAGGCCCCCTGACTGGAGTCCAGACAGGCACCAGGGTAACAGACATCATACTCAGGGGAACACTGCTCAGCACACGCCACAACACTCAGAACTCACCCAGCAAAGGACTGTTCCCCATCCTCAGCCCAGCCCAGGCTACCATCCTGCCCATGTTCAAACAGCCCACCCTCTCTCCGCCCCTGAGTACCAACACCCTGGTCCTGCTATTGACTCTCAGCCCTATTTGGCTATCCCTGCCCCAGTGACCACCGCCAAACTTCCTGGACCTCCTGAGGTACCACCACGAAGGAGAGTGAGTGCCGACCAAATCCATGCCGCCCATAGGGGGGCAAGATTAGAGGCCAGGCAGGCCCTGAAGGAAGAGGCCCATACAGAGGGTCTGCTAAAGAGCAGGAAAGCTGTGTTGCCCTCAGAGATCCGCCGAAAGGAAAAAAGTGCGGATGATACTCATAGGGGCCGGCATGAAGACATGGAGTGGCAGAACTACAGCCCAGAACAGAGGAGGATGAGTCGAGGTGAGGAAGACTGGGATCAGGAGAGACCGAGGGAGAGGGGGAGGGAGAGAAATGTCGAGAGGATCAGAGAGAGAGGGAGAGAGCATCTCTCTAGCCATGACAGCCAAGAGGAGAGAGTGTTCAGATCTCAGCCTTCCCACACCTCTGTACACCAGCAGCCCAGGCAGCATCAACCTGCAGAGCCTGAGTACCATCAAGAGCCTCAAATTCAGCAACAAGATCCCCCAACGCAACAACAGTTTGAACCCAGAAAGAGACAACATGGTGCTCAAATTCAACAGCAAGATATTCAAATGCAGCATCAGTACGACCACTTGAGACAATCACAAGAGCCTGAAAGACAACAGCAGGAGTATGAGCTCCAAAGACAAGAGCCTCCGAATCCGCGGCAAGACTCCCGCAGAAAACAACAAGAGCCCCAATTAGACAAAGACTTTGAGCCTCAGAGGCAGCAGCAGGATCCATCAGGGAACCAGAGGTTTGACTCAGCCATCTATCTCCAGAAGGGCTCCTCTTTGTCTCAGGCCAAACACAGAGGCTTGGAGATGAGCGGAGGGCCCAAACCCAAGATACGAACCCGCTCCATGTCAGATATCGGTATAAGCCAGCATTCTACCATGTATCGTATGGAGAGGGCTGCGGCCAGCCGAGAGGCATCGAGGGCCGTCCCTCCATCAGGGATGGCTAACGGGGAGATGGGCGGCCTGGACACCAGGGTGTCAGTGGCACAGCTGCGACACTCTTATCTGGAGAATGCCAACCGGAAACCTGAGTTGTAGGTCCAATGGCATGGGCTCTGTTTTGCATCGCTAAATAACTATCTAACTCTGCATTAGTAAACTGTTGCAAATAAATAATCAATGATCACAATGATCCAAGAAAATAATGCTGATAGAATGTCATTCTGTGGCATGAAATGTGTCGAGGTGTATTGCTATGATATCTACCATTTTCATGTTCATTATAGTGTCTGAAATTTTGTTTTTGGAGCTTAATTTACTCGTGCAAGTTAACATCAATTCTTGCAAGTTACACTTTGGAAGTTGTCTGCTGCTGCATGTTAACATTGGTTAATGGCTCTTCACAGTTGGGTTGCAGTAAGGTTGTGCTCAGCGTGTGCACCAATATCAATGTGTGAGACCCTGTTCTTCTAACTTGCGTGCGGTTTCTGGTAAACTGCTCGTCTACTAAAACAACATCAAAGCCAGCTTTTGTAAATCATTTTCTTACTTCTACTTTTCCTTTTTGTTGTCCTCGTCGATCTTTCTAACTCTATACACCACTCTGAAAGTGAGACTACTAAAGTAGATCTGTCAGCAATGGAGGTAGATCTGGCTAGCGGCGGTGATCGGGACAGGGGTGCCCGGAAGCCTCGACGCTACATAACTCCAGGAGATAGTCGCATGTCGGAGAGGTTTAGGACCCAGCCCATCACCTCTGCGGAGCGGCTGGAGTCAGATAGGTACAGGAGGGGCTCTCTGTAGCAATCTGCAGGAGCTCTTCAGACTCATTGTATTCACATGATTTATTTATTTATTACAGTAAATTGTATGGCAGAGCATGGTTCTAGGTTGGCATTCACATCATGATAATCAGATAATGGTTCCTCAAATTAAAAGAATTTTGTCTAAATGGTGATGCTTGATATATACTAATGTTTTCTGCAGGTGTCGTCTAAGTCCATCACAGCTACAGGATCCCGAAGGTAAGTTCAGAGTCTACTGCATGTATGTACATATCATTCTTAATAATTTAAGCAAATTTGAGTGACATTTTTTTAACATCTCTTTTTCATTAGATGGAGAAAAACTGGATGACAGAGCCAAGATGAGCGTGGCTGCCAAGAGGTCTCTCTTCAGGGTACACTTCCTACTTTATGTACATTTCAATCATAACGACAGATGATTAATACTGTGCATTTTTGAATGAGCAGTGTTTTTAAATCATAAAAAAAGAAAATAAAAAAGCTGGAGCTTCGTTCAGAATTTCAGTTTGTGTAATTTTAGGTGCCATATTAACTTTCTTCAAATATCACTGACCTCAACATTAGTTAACCAAAAGTACTGATGTTTTCCTGACATATTCTTCCAGGAGCTGGAAAGGACATCGGATGGAAGTGTTCCAAAACCGCGCTCTCGAAACGCTGCCGTAGAAAGGCGTCTGAGAAGAGTTCAGGATCGGTCACACACACAACCCGTCACCAACAAAGAGGTGGTCCATGCTTCAAGGTAGATCTTGGATTTCGCTTGTAAAGCTGTTTTTTGAATGAGGAAATATACTGTTGCTCAGACTTTTTCTTCTTTCCCTCTTCTTTCTTTTACTCTTTTACCCGTTCTTCTCTGTGATTTTCTGTTAATCTTCTATCATTTCCTTCTGTCTCCTCTTTGTTGCATCTTCAGCGACCTCTACCAACTTTCTTCAAGTCTTCTCTTTTCAGCGACTGTATTGTCTTGCCATGCATTTTCTGTATTAAACACTTGTTTTTTTTCCAACCTACACCTCCTTTTCTCCACTTTTAAGTGATCCTGCCACTTCGACGTCACAAGCCCTGAGCATCCACACTAATGTCACCCGCGTCCCCAGCCCCACTGTATTCAGCACCAGTGTGACCAGCATCAGGTACAGTTGGGCAGGGCTGCTTACTTATATGTGCTTAGTGTCAGTGTGAATGTGCATGTGTTGCTTACTTAAATAACGTGTATCTATGCTCGTTGTACCTCGTTGTGGTTGTGTTATGCTTTAACCCACAGGATGTCTCTATTGCATGAAAACCATCTCAGTTTTGATCATTTTCACGACCTCTATGGGTTTAGAAAAGACCACGGATGGGGTGCAATAGAATTTGAATGAATTTGAATCTACATATGTACATTTCTTGTTATCAAAAATATGTTGAGGGATGAAAGATTCAGAAAGACATTTGTTAGACTAATGAATCAAAGTATTTTACCAAGCGGATACATTGCTATTACCCTAGAGATGACTTTGCATATAAACAAAGCTATCCCCCGCATGACATTTGTATTATAACGCTACCACAAAGGAAATAGTTGGATTGTAACCAACCGACATTTAGTGCCCGGTGGACGTGTTTCCTCATATTTGTCATTTGTACCGATTCCGAACAATGTGAATGTGCCACAGAGACATTTTACTCTCCTCCTCCCTCTCCTGGCTGCAGTGCTGATCTGTTCATCCAGCTCATCTTTCCTTGTTATTTATGCCCCCTCATGTGCTGCTTCTTAGCAGTGTGCACCTTATAGGGGAAGGCAGCCGGTGTCTACACGATAACTCATTCACTACTTTCCATGCCCAGTTTCCAAGCATTCCCTCTCGCAGTGTTTCTGACATGCAGGTCACAAAAGTCAGTGAAGAAAGAGCTTACATATCTTACAGAAAGGTCAGAGGTTGAGCCGGTTAAAGCCCTCTGCATGTCTGTGTTCATGTGTCCTGCAGTTTGTTTACCAACCCTGGTTTAACTTAGCATACTGCGGGGAGATTCCCATAACCCCTGTAAACATCCCAGTGCATTATATGATTATCTGGCATATGTGTGCTGATCTCCTTATGTCTCTTTTGCTGTGCCTCTAATCTGCCACAGTTGTCCCGCAGTTATTTACCTGCAAGCTGGTATTTGCATGCATGTTCAGTAGGGCTGCACGGTATGAGGAACATAGCTGCCTTTGTGCTGCTTTGAGTATACTGCTTGACTATATAATAATAATAATAATAATAATAATAATAATAATAATAAAAATAATAATAATAATAATAATAATAAATGAGTGATAATTACATTTTGAAGTGCGGTTTTCTAATACTCAAAATCTCTTCTCTTCTTTGATATTTAGCGGAGGAAGACATTTGTTTTGTTTAAATAGATTACAGTTATTCCATTTCAAACTGAAGTTGCATCATCCATTTCTTCATCCATGCAAAAGTAAAAAGGCAACGATAACTGGGATGTGGTGTTTCATTGTTGACATCAATACATCACCTCAATTCCAATCTCTTGGATCATTTTAGACACCGTATCCTCTATTACAATTTAGAAAAAAAACCCGTATTTTAAATCTTAGGTGCTTCAAATGTCACATCTCTGCTGTCCAGACGCTGGGATGAATCAGAAATTCTTTATTAGTCCCACAGCGGGGAAATTTACATGGTTACAGCAGAAAGGTAAAAAAGAATGCAATAAGAACACGTGAACACTAAAATTAAGTGGTTAAGTAAGTAAGTAAAGTGCGAATGCAGTAGTACCGGGCTAAAAACAACAATAGTAACAGTAGACAGTAAGTAGGGAAATATTGCACAGAGATATTGCACATAGCACTGCAATTGTACTTTCACAGTCTGAAATGGTGACAGTAAAAATGTTTTATCACAAATAAAAATAAAAATTTCACCAACATTTGTTGTCATGTTTGACATAAAAAGACGAGTCCACAAGATGAGCTTGCAGTTGAAATCAATTGGTCATAAGAAGACTTACACCCGACCCATCCCTCTCCCCCTGTCACTGCCCAGCCTCCAGGCCTCCTCCCAGCCGTGCTCAGCAGGCCAGGATCAGGAGAGGGAGACCCAGGAGCTCCAGAAACCAGCTCAAGCTCCCAGTGCTGTGGCGGAGGGAGATGGCCAGGACCCTTTCTCCAATGAGCCGGACCTGTCCACCCTCACCTTGGCTGAGAAGATGGCCCTCTTCAACCGCCTCGCTAAGCATACGGGCAAGACCACCGAGGGGGCCCGAGGAGACACCCGCCAGCGCAGGGCCAACGCCCGCTTTCAGACTCAACCCATCACCCAGGGAGAGGTGGAGAAGGTAAAAAAGGTTTTACTTCATACAAATGTTTAAAAAAAAACAAATTTTAAGAAAATTGTGTCTCTTTTAAAAAAAAGTTGCATTTTTATAAATAACATGTGAATTATAAATGTTGAAAGAAATTTAAGAAAATGCTCAAGATGGTCTTACTCCTTCTTATATGTTTCTTCTACACTTCTGAGCAAAAACCTTTGTAAAATTCAGTTTTATAAAATAGAAGAAACTATCAACAGTCAGCCATGACAAATGAATACAGCTTCCAGGACATATTAGTTCAGTGGATTTCAGTTCTTGACAATTGTTCTTTTCCTCTGTTTTTATATCCCAAAGCCACACAACAGCCTTTGTGGCATCCATCCTAATTGCCCTTGAGTTCTGAATAAATAATGATTATGATAAAGTCACAAAATTCTTTCTGAGCTGGCCAAATGTTACAGGTGCAGACACCAAAAATGAAAATTGCATCCCAACAAAAGCTTAAGCAGAGATTTGTGACATTCGTATGTAGCGCGATAAAACAGATGGGCAGAAAATAAAAATAATTGAAATTACCATCACTGCAACTAAAGATTATTTGGATGTAAGATCTTCTTACAGCAGAAAGGCCTGAAGCAACGAACGATTCGCTTCCAGGTCACTTCCAGTACAATACACTGGGAGTTATACAATGCACCAGTTTCTTTGGTGCGTGATGGATGAATGACATGATTCTCTGTGCAGCTCCATGACTCAGATATTGCGAAATGAACAGAGGTCACAGAGTTTGTTCTGCTTTTACTTTTTAATACGATGGCCTCTAAATGTCACAAATGACTAAGAAATCCCACGTTAAAGCTCAGAAATACTTTACTACACGCGGGGTTTGATTCTTTTGGTATCTCACGATTTGATTCGATTTCGATTCAAAATAATTACCGATTCCAAATAGATAAGATTGTGGAGTTTTTCTATCACTTGATTGCAATAATATATAAACACAAAGACAAATCTAAGATAAAAGGTCAAATTTATTCATGCTAAACTTGTACAAAAAACACGGTTATTAAAGAGTTTTAAGTACTTCTCAATTCTCAGTGACTTTAAGAATAACAAGTTATACAAAAAATGAAAATGCTGCCTGTTACATAAATAAAATGGGTAGGCTAGCTGCCTTTTTATTTCTCTGAAACATTCCGTTTTCAAAAATAAATTGTACACAAAATAACACTGTAAAAAGGGTATTGCTGTGCAGAATTACTGTCCACCAGTAGCAATATCTAGGTTCTTTTGTTGGAAAAACTTTTAAATAAATTTTGAAATTGTGAATCAATTCAGAATCTCAATTCTTACATGATTCTTTTTTCCCCCACCCCTATTCTATATATATATAAAAAATAAATAATATATATATATAT
>CALSCE010009779.1:15603586-15624439 GCA_943593645.1 Bovichtus variegatus
ATATATATATATACGTATATATACATATATATGTATATATATATATAAACATGTTGTTGATGGGATACTTTTCCATCTACACAAAACATCGCCCGATGTGTCACCACCTTACACAGATATATTGTCCACAGATTTACAAAAATAAGATAAGATTTGATATTCCTTCCTCAGCTCCTCTATATCCACTGAAACCAAAACATGCTTCGTAATAGGTCGACTTCACCTTCTCATTAGTCAATCACTGGTGTCCACACAGGAAGCTAAGCGGCCGGTAACCTCTGAGGTGTGTAGCGGTGACTTAAAGGCCAATCAGGGAGAACATGTAAGACCCCTGCTGCCTGTACGGCTTCTGATTGGTTGCATCAAATGTTTACGCTTTGATTGATCTGATTGGTCCCTAGTGGCCAGTGTTGTCTTGTCTTGCTTACAGTAGCTGAGCTGAGCTTGATGATGTCGTTAAATGCAATTCAGTGTGGGTTTCTTTTAAAGTTTGAAAGTGGTAGGTGTTAGTAGCTCAGGCTGCCTTGTTTGTTTTCCATGGCTCCTCATTTTTGGATGTAAACAGCTTCTTTGACATGCTTGTTCATTGCATAACAAGCATGGGATTATTTGACTGCAATTCTAAATGCTAGTTTATTCAGGCTTCCTCGTAACCCGAATAAACTAGCAAAAAAAAAAAATGCTTATCTGGGGAATAAGAATGTGGATGAATCTAGTGCAGGAATATTTAAGGGAACATGACAAAGACCTTGTATTTCAACCAAAATCAATTGACAGTAGTCTGGTGTAGAGTTTGAGCATCTCTGGAGCTACTGGAAGATGAGATGGGTCAAATTTCAATATACAACACATTAATATTGATGCTAAAATGTTCAAATTTTCGGGCATTTAAGGCTGTATTACAGGCAAGTAATGTAATTTCTTGAAATGATTTGATCATAATTTGAACTCTTTGAGTTAAATTCACAACTAGAATGGCTCTCGGAGAGCGCAGACCTCCGCCAAGGCCAATGGTGCATTGACATGCTCCTCGGGATGGTCCCATTTCCCGAGTTCAGAAGTCGTTCTTCCGACTTCGGTTTGTTCATGAGCTCTAAGCCGTAATGTGGAAACAACATAGACTTGTTGTATGTTATTGCTCAAAGCGTTGAAACAACACATTGATAGCTGATTCCGAGTTGACTTGATTTAAGGGGACGTTCAGGTGAATTTTCCCAGTCTGCGATTCCTTTTTCTTATTATTCCGACACCACATGAATGCAGCACGAATGCCCTCATCTCGCAATGTTCACAAAAGTGAAACATCATTTGTGTATCTGCTCCAGGATTCAGCTCCACCCCAAAATATATTGGGTTCTTCTTTCGCCAAATGCTACATCTTTCTACCAAGTTTCATGAAAATGGAGCCTGTAGTTTTTTCCGTAATCCTGCTGACAGACAGACAAACAAACAGACAAACCAAGCCAAAAACATAACCTCTTCCCTGGAGGTAGTAAATGCATCATAAAGACATTACTAATTTCTCACATCACATCAATCCTTTTCATTTAATATTGTCTGAAAGCACCAAAAGTCATTCTCGTTGTCACATTATTAGTACAACTGTATTTATTATTTGATTTTGTTACCATCATCCAACTGTAGTTTGAACTTAGTTACTGTTACGTGTTCAGGGATACATCAACAGTAGATGTCAAGGTTTTATTATTAACTTTTATGATGCAGACATTCCTGTCGCAAGTTAGGATGACCCACAGAGTCACAATGTCCACATTTATGGAAAACATGCCAGGGTGAAATATATTGGTATTTCCCCCTAATGAAACCACAGATTATTCTATGCATGCATTTTATCAAACAAATGATAAGTTGGTTAACAATCAAATATGAAAATATGAAGTTACCAGACCAGATCCAGTCAAAATGATGAACGCCATTGTGATACTAAAATTGTGACACAGCTTTGAGGCTTACGAGTGTCAGATGTGAGGCTACATGTCTTGTATGTTCTGTCTTTATAATTCAGTTGTGTTGAAGTTTGTGCTTCCTGCTGCCATTTTGTGTATGACAGAGTTGCTATACGGCTGCAGAGTCAAAATGTTTCTCTAATGTCTTTCTCTGTGTTCATCCATCTGTTTCTTTTCTACCTCTAATCCTCTTTGTCACTTCAGTCTTCCCTCCATCCATCTACTCATCACCACAGCATTTCTGTAACCTCCACACATACCTGCATTAATCTCTAAGTTCTCTGCTCCAACAACATTTAACCCATCCCTTCTCCATATCAATCCCTTTAGCTCTCCTGTTGTCATTCTATCCATCCCGAATTTCTGACATGATTCCTGCTGTTCCTGCAGCTGAAAAACGGAGGTGAGATCAAACTGGAGCCCCTGTCAGCCTCCCTGATCCGCTCTGTGGCAGCCGTCACCTCCCAAGCCTCCGTCACCACAGTAACCATCACGCCAGGAAGCAGCGGCGTCGCCGATGATGACAGTCTCCTTCCAGGGAAGTCCACCGCCATTCCCTACATCCCTGCCCAACAACAGGCTGCCGGCAACACAAGCAGCCACCAGGAGAGGGCGTTGAGGTATTTCTCCATGACCCAGAGTGGCGACCCAGGCCACCCCGAGCCTGAGCTCAACTCCTCCCCTCTCCTCCCTGACAGCAGACAGAGAGTGGGGGCTCCTCTCGCTCCCACCTCCTCTGCTGGTCACAGACAGCAGGGGGAGGCTGTGGAGGAGGGCTGGAGAGAGCGTCAAGAGGAGGAGGTTAGGGGGAGACAGCAGGGAGGAGCCAGAGAAGAGATCCAAGACGGCAGCATTAAGGGAAAGCGGCACTCCCCCGACAAGGACCGGGACAGCAGGCAGCAGCAGCAGCATCCCCAGACTCAGCACTCTGCCGAGTCCTCTTTGTGGAGGGACGAGTCAGAGCCTCTGCCCAGCTGGAGAGCCGCAGACGGACACTCCCAGGAGAGTAGGGAGAGAGCAGAGGGAGGAGGAAGAGGAAGAGGAGGGTACCTGAGAGAGGCAGCTCACGGCTCCTCCACACAGGAGCAGGAGAGGAGCAGCGGCCGGAGCCAGCCAGGCATCTCAGGTAGGAGGCTTCTCTGATGACTCACATAGAAAAGAGATGGAGAGGAGCGGGGGAAAGAATTAAAAAAAGACGTGAATAGCCGAGGGTGAAAGCAGGGGTGTGGGATGAGAGATGAACATAAAGGAAAGGGAGTGACAAAAGAAGAGGAAGCAATGTCTAGGGACGGGGGTGTTCTCATTATCCTCATTGTCTTATGCAGCATGCTCCCACGCATGATTGCTTTCTGCCGGCTGCACACACACTTGTCCCAGCTGGGGGTGTTTGATTTGGCTGATACAGAGAGCGAGAGAGTGTGTGAAGGAGAGAGAGAGAGAGAGAGAGAGACATCTGAAGCTGCATCTAATTAGCATATTTTTCAATGTATTTGCCTCGTGGCTCCCTTTGTCTAGAAAGAGGAAACCCTTTCCTGACATGCTGTTTATCAGCTAATGGACGCCAGAGATTGTTTAAATCAAACTGTGTGTGCTCACTGTCATGGCCTATAAAGGGGCTGTGGTCCCCAATGTGCACCATATCACGCCTGTGGGCTCGCCTTGCACATACTACAGTATGATGGGCCTGACCTGTTTTCATGTGCTAATCCCGAATGGGTCCAGGGGTGGTCTGTTTCCCATGCATGCACACAAACAGCACACAGAAATTTAAAGCACTCAGTGAGAGAGTGCAGAACAATTTGCCGGCACTTACATGAAGCAGGTAGAGGACAGGAAGGACACAATGGATGCCTTGTCTGCAGGCTGTACTCATACTTAGTTCCGCATGGGTAGATCTTTACTAAAGTATAGTTTATTAGTTAGACTATGGTATCATGAGGCTAGAAGGACTTGCATTGACTTACACTACATGCCTCACACTGACGCTTACGCTGACCTTAATAAAAGACAAGTCTTAAGCCTAAGATGTAGTAGTTATCCTTGTGCGGAACAGGGATGCCCCAATCCGACCTTTTCAGTCCCGATACCAATACCTGAGCTTTGGGTATTGGCCAATAACAAGAATCGCTCCGCAGGATCAAAACAGCTCCTACGACGAAGTGCGGCCAAACTAAAAGTTGGGGATTGTTTATCTTTTTGCGGTGAAGTGCGGCGACAGAGTTCCCAAAGCCGATCCGTAAACAGAGTTCTCTGACGTGTTGATCTATCCTGAAACACATGATACGGACAAGAACGAGGATCATTTTTCCGGTTCACATCGGTTGTATATTATTGTGGCACTTATTATTGCTCGGCGCTCCCCGCCGTGAATTTGGCGTTAACCTTTCAAATGCGGCAACATATTGGTCAAAACAGGTTCAATTAAATTAAATGTATCAAATGCATTAAAATTCCAGTGTCAAACAATACGACATTACAATAAAACACGAACAAAATGTTAATATAATATTAAATCCCACTTAATTAATCACAAGTAGCCATGTTTGTTGTTAACCCCCTCAGCTGGGCGGTCTACCGGCGTGCTGCTGACGCATGGCGTAGTATGCACATGCAATCGGACGTAAACATAGACTTGAATTCAATAGATCGGCCCCATTGTCACCGATCCAGCCATTTGAGTCAGTATCGGCCCAATATCCGATATCAGTATCGGAATTTGTGCGTCCCACGTTGGGATTAGAGGTTAAGACACTGACTATAAACCACGACATCCCCAGGACCTTTGTTCCATCTCCCTCACCGTCATTTCCACAATTATTATCTAATAATAATAAATGATGCATCTCAAATGTTGGAGCATCCATGCATGTGCTTTACTAATTAACTATAAAACTAACAAAAGGTGACAAATTGTTTCCCGAGATATTTTATCACAAGTGACTTTCATCCTGCTGCAAGTAGATTTCATTGGTCTTTTACAGCCATTTTACACGCGCGCACAGGGCTTTTGACTTTGTGGGTGGGATAACTTGCATGTTTGAGATTGGCCTTTATTCTCTCACTCTCAGTTTTGTAGCCGATATCACTCAACTTCTTACTAAAAATGAGTTTGAATCTAAATAATTCCGTTCGTGAAATGAACAGAAAAAAAAGTGTATTCCTGGTAGGACCTCAATTGAAGAACTTATGTTATAATTAAGAGAATAGCCAGCAGCCCAGCACTAACGCTGCCTCAACGCGATAAGAAATGTGCTCTTCGCTCAACGTGAGTTAGGGCACAGAGCCTTGCAGAGGTGAAGGCAGCTGTGTCGCTTCTGGCTTTGTCACATACAGCTGTTATCTCAAACGGTTGCGCTTTAAAAAGGTCAGCAGCGACCGAGGTCAAAGTTGGAATAGTTTGAACTTTGCGCCCTGTGGCAGTTTGGAGTGTTTATGTACTGTATGCTTTTCTTTCAGACTTGCCGGATCATCCTGCGCCACTGAGGCCACTGATAGCTAAAGTGTCATCCAGGACAGTGTCTCACGTTTCAAGCAGCCAGCAGCAAACCAACATCCAGCCTCCTCAAACTCTTCCTAAAACCTTTGCACAGCAGCCTCCTCCGACACCCCCCAAACCTGCGGTCAACATCCACGCCCAGCCGTACTCCCAGCCCTCCCAGCCCCCACCAACGTACCCCAAACCTTTCACTCAGTCCCCGCAAACCCAGCCCAAACCTCAGGGATTCGTCCAGCCTCTCCCTAAGCCTTACGCGCAGACAGACCCCCAGCCTCAACCCAAACCCCAGGTGCCTCCACAGACACCACCCAAACCCCAGTCCTTCCCCCAGGCGCTGGTCAAATCCCAGTCCCTGCCCCTGGACCACAGCGAGGAATTCAGCAGGCACAGCGACTATTCTGGAGATCTGCTGTCCCCGACAGAGTCTGGAGACCAACTGTCTGACGGCATGTCTGCCAAACAGATGTCCATCAAGGAGAGGTGAGTGTCAGCTGAGCGTTTGAAACTGATGGATTGCAGACGTGAAAACCACATTACTAGTCATGTGAGTGCCACAATTAAGGTTGTGAGCCCAACCGGCTGAGTTGCCAGGAGCTGACGCTAGCTGCCAAATACACTGATTTAACATCCTTCCAAGATTACAGCACACTTTCCTGACACTGTGCATTGCAAATACAGGGCTCATTTTGTTGGGTGTTATTTTATCTTATGTAATGCTGCTCTGGGGTGTGATAGCATTTTTTCCACTACCCTAACCCCTGGGCTGCAGACCAGTACCGGATCTTTTACTGGTCTGCCCAGAAGCATTTGATTCCGGGCTACGAGGAAACGGGATGATTTGGCTAAAGAAGCTGAATAATAGAGTTGTAATACAGAAGGCTATTTTTATATTATTCACTCTAAATGTGGCTCAGTCTGTCTCCGTGCTGCAGTTTTACTCCTCAGTCCCTGACATGCGCGCAAACAAAAATATACTGATTTTTAACTACAGTATGTCGTCTATATGGAGGGTAACCAGTTAGTCCCTCATCGAAAGCTTTTAGCATTCAACATGGAATCTGTGTGTGCCTGTCTGTATTATTTCTATATTTAGCAAGTAGCCACAATTAAATACAGACCAAATTAAAGTTTCTGTTTCTGTTTGAATTTGTTTTTTATGCTCTAAACGACTAAAATAAAATGCACGTTATTTATGAACAAGAATATGATTCTGCCAAAAGACTAATAGGAGACCCCCTGGTTTACTTTATCTTCCATTGGACATGCTAATGTTGTGTGCAGAACATTTATTATTATTATTATTATTATTATTATTATTAGTTTGACTATTACCCCCAGTCTTTGCAGGCAACAACATTGTACAGTATATAAAAAAAAAGTTTGAGGGGCAAAAAAAGGAGGAGAATCCCTTGCACTGAGAAATGGTTGGTAAATGTCAAGTTTTTAAATCGACCGTACATCAATGAGCAAACATAGAGCCACGGTTTTTCACAAATGTTCAGCAGTCGTGCAAAACTGAGAGACATAATAGGCGAGAGAAGCGGCGAGACAAACAAGACGATTATTTCCGTCAATAAGCATCACTTCACACATGCATTCTGGAAAGAACATGGCAACTAATTATTTTCCTGTTGTGATAACAATTACTTTCACCCTGTTGCAAATCTTTCAAATAAGAACAGGGTCTCCAAAAATAAAGGCTGATCCCAAATAAAGGCGTGCCGGTAAAGTGCTCCTTAAGGCCTAATGCTGGCAAAGCTGCAGGCACAAATTAACCTTGAGTCCATTCACAAATCCCGATTCGAGTCAGAGCTCCGCCCTTTACAAGGTGAAAACTGAGATGTTAGCAGAGATCAGACACTGAGCCAGTGCCTGATAAATGTGCAGCATTTGACAGAATCAGGCACTTTCTCCCCGTCCTTGCAGTATGTAGGTTTGTTCCACCTTATTACATTTTCAGCGGTGAGCGGGATTCATTTTTAGCAACATTGCGTTTCTCCGCCCCAGCCAGCAGAGAGCTGTGTGGACTGGAGGAGAAATCCTCTGAGATTTAGCTGATTCCTCCTAATGCCCTCATTTCTGCCCTGTCCACAACCAAGTAGCGGAGATGTTGACATACTTTCTTTTACCCCTCAGCCACCAGTCATCAGCGCTCGCTGCGGAGGCCGCTTTATTAACGTCACGTTTGTTGGTTGAAAGTCTCTGACCTCGTTTTTTCACTCTTGAATGATTATTTCCTTATGACCTTGACAGTAACTCTCCCTAAAGATAAAGTCCCATGGTAACGCTGAGGAAAGGTTGTCCCGTTAGCATACATGTTAGTTGATGGACAATGTTTCCCTGATGTCCAATTTTTAATGTTAAAGATGTCGGCCATATTATCTGCCCTGAGAATTCACCTGTTTACATTCCTCCTGATGCACATTTTAAAAACTGCATTTCGTTGTGCAACCCAATGTTGCAGAATGACAATAAATGATCCTTATATCCTTGAATGTTAGTTAATTTAAGCCCATTATACCAAAACACTATTTGTAGCTAGTATTATTAGTATTTCTTGATGTAGACGTTCGGCTAATCTGACAGCACTATGATACGGTGGAAACAAATATTTTCCATATACTTCCACCTGTAATTTAAAATAATGTAGTTGCAGAAATTGAAACTTTTAAAATGCAGTTCTGCCCCTTCCCCCCCTATGTAGCTTTAAAGGTTGGAAAAATCTTTTTTTAGCTGAGTTTATTTCATTAGACATAATGAAATGTCATGGGTGACACAGTGAAGTCCACCCTGTCGGACAGAATCATCACAATATATTTTTTTATCAGGTTGTTCCAGCTCTTTATTGAAGCTACATGATGTTTCACACTGAGTAGGATATTCAGACTCATGTTTTTTTTTTTTTTTTTTTAATTCTGCACTTTCTGCTGCACTGTTCCATATATCCTAAATATCTTATCCATTATTGTACACACATTTCCCTCAAATTCAGCCCCACATACTGTAATTTGTATATTTAGAAACTGCTCAAACCCGCTGAACTTTCCTTTTAAATTCAGTGGTTGGAAGTCTGTAATGTCGGCTATTACAAAGAAATGTATTTTCTTGCTTTATGTCAGAGTGGCACTGCTGAAGAAGAGTGGTGAGGAGGACTGGAGGAACAGGATCAACAAGAAACAGGAAGTGGTTAAAGTGGCGTCCACCGAGCTGCAGCTATGGGAGTCAGAGCAGACGTACGAGAAGAAGGTGAGTCTGATGTGCACCCCGGTGTTAATCGCAGATACCTCAAATCATATTACAACACATGCATTAGAATATTTTTAAGAGCTGCTAACTTGTGTCGCTTGTTCTAAAAGGAGGTCATTGTGAAGCTGTGTGTCGTGGAGATCCCTGAAATCTCTGCAACACACAGCTGGTTATATTTTATAATAACCAGTAGGAATGATGGCCAAAAAAAGTGAGTTTAGACCCAGGCTGAAATGCATTTTTCTTCTTTTTCATGCTCTACTTATACTTGTAATCTTAGGGAGCAAATGTTGATATTTTTGGGATCCTCAATTTAAAAAAACGGATACTTAAAAAAAAAAAAAAAAAGAAAAAAGGTACTTCTGGTCTGGTTGAACAGTTTTACCAAAGTAGCCGGAGTAAGTGCCACATTTCATCCCCCATCTTTCATGGTTACCATGCCACCTCCAGTGCCCACTCTCTTAGCTAAGTGCTCCTTTCATTTCCTCCTTTAGTCCATCTGTTGTTTGAGCCCAGCGGTCCAGATCAGTGCAGCATCCAGCCCCCATAGGCTGTAAACCAGGAAGCCTATGGGACAGTCTGCTCATGTAGAATTAGCAGTCTGGGGGTCTGGGGGTCTGGGGAGTAGATTTTCCTTTATTTTTTACAAGATTAGGCTTGGGTAAGCTCCAGGCTAAATTTCAATTATGACTTTGAAAGCTTATTTGACGGAAAGAAAATGGTTTAAGAATCCTTTATATGTATTTATATGCATTTCTAACAGCAGATAGAATCACATTTATAAGCTCGGAGAACCTCTATTTTACAGGATTTACACTTTCCTGCAGTTCATCTACTTCACATTAGTATTCTGTTGGGCAAAACTGCCTGCTTAAACCCTGCATGGTAATCCTCCAGGCAGTCTCACCCTTAAACCCATTACAGCAACAATGCCCCCCCCCCCCCATCCCCTCCTCCCCTCTTTTTTCTCCCTCTGACCGAGAACTTCCCCTGTGTTTAACCCCTCAGGAGGAAGGGGTGGTCGTTCAAGACTACTCCGCTGTGTCTGTGTCTGAACAGCTGTGGGTAAGACCCGGTGTGGGACGCACACCAACCCTAAACCAATCATCTTCGTGTGGGACCTGAGTTGTCCAATCACAGCTTTGTGTGGACTTTGTGTGATTGCTGCTCCTGAATCTGTGGGTCTATGGCTGCTCTTCCTTATTTGCAGCCTGTAATGCTACTGAAATGGTGGGATGTTGGTTGGAAAAGTTGCCGACGCTGGAACTTTTCTAAGCTTTCTTTAACTTTTTGCTGATTCTATCTTAAAGGGGCATTAAGTAATCAATGTAATTCAAAGTAACTGAAGGTTGAGTCTCAATACAATTTTATTTTGTGTTTTAGATAAACATATTCAATTAAAACTGTTGACCAATAATATTAAATTCCACTTTCTCCAGACATTGGACCACCTGGATGAACTTGTATTGCCACGCATTAGAGACCAGGGCCAGCAACATCAGTACTTTATGCACATATCATTTAATTATTGTCTATACATTTTTACAGTTTCATAAAAAACTGAACACATATGAATATAGAAATGTTTCCAAGAACATTGCTGCTGCTTCTTCATTGCTATTTTGGTTTGATAACAAAATTTCTTCAAGCTTAAAAAAAAGAAAAGAAAAGAAAAACAATTTCTGAAGCCAAGAATACAGGTCAGAAAGATCAGTGTTTCAGTGGGTCACAAGAAAACAAAACATTCCTTTCTGCTTCAAATTATTGTTTTAAGTTTTTAGGACATTTATTGTTGCTTTTTTCCTGTAAAGTACTGGATTGTTTTAACTCTTGAAGCCTCTAAAGATCCTTTTCCTATATGTTGTGGGCCACTCATACAGATTATAAATATAAATAAAATTATATATTACATTTTAAGATCAACTATTACTTAATGCGCCTTTGAGCTTTACGCTTTCAACTGTGTTTTCACTGCACCTATAATTTAAAATGTGACTTTCTGTGCCTGAGACAAGCTGTTCCTGTCTCAGTTTACAAAGTACCAGGCCCGACACTTGAAATTGAAATTGTGTTCTGAGGCCTTTAATGATTTTAAGTGCATTTTTATTTTAGGAAGCATGGTATTTTAAGCAATCAATTTTACTTTACACACGTACGAGGACTTTGACATCTTTTCGTCGCTCTTAATATACTTACTTACTTAATAGATCTACAGCTAAAAACGAAGAACAAACACACATTTAACTATTATGTACAAACAAGTGGGTGAAAAAAGCTACAAAAATGATATAAAAAGCAACAATGAACAACAACACACTTTATACAAAGGTTTGGTTATTTTGTACACAAATCATTGTTGTTTACTGAGCTTTTAAATCCGGTGTGGAAGCTGAAGAATAGCGAGTAGTTTAACAACAGTCGTGTTGCTTTCCCACTTTCTGGCCTTCCCTCTCCTTTGCATCCCTCCCCTCTTCTCCCTTCATCTGCATGCTCATCGTTTTTCCTTCCTTTTCCTCCTTTTGCTTTCTTTTCTTTCACTTTTCCATCTACCTCTACGTCCCCAGGAACCTGTCTTCTCTTCCACCTTTTCTCCCACTATCTCCCTTGGTCAAAAGTGTCAGTATATTGACCATCAAATTCAGGTAAGAACATGCACCTGGGACGCTCCAATGCGCTGCATGTGCCAGAGTCTTATATTTCTGCTGGGTTTGCAGCTACTGGTGTGGAGGGCGCTTTAGCTGCGTTTTATTGGGTTCTGTCTGCATGAGTACAACTCAGTGTACATCCATCACACCTACAGTGGGGTGACGTAGCTTATATCAGCGAGAAAGGAAATGCATCTGGTACGCTGGAGTGCATCAAATCTCTTTATATCTGCTTGGTTTAATACCGTGACTACATGAAGAATTGCTCCTGAAGGAAAAGCGTGGCGTCACATGAAGTTATAGTGAAGCTATGTGAGATGTTATGTAGTTCTCTGACTCTTGGGAAAGTAGATCCAGTGGTGTCTGGAAGCTTTTTGGTTTGTCTCCATGATCTCGTTTTAGGTTTGAATGTAGCTCTTAAACGTGTGAAGGAAATAACTCTAAGTTATAGCTCATCATGCACAGTTTATTGCTTTGCGTGCAAGACTTTAAAATCTATTAGAACTTTCTGATTTCCTCCCGTCTGTGCAGAAGACTGGAGAGGAGATCGATGCCAAAATGTCCATTGAGGAGAGAAAACAGATGATTTCTATTCGGGAGGATGCCTGGAAGACTAAGGGCAAAGGAGCAGCCAACGACTCCACCCAGTACACCGTGGCAGCCCGTATGGTCAAGAAAGGTGAGAGCACAATCCTGTTCTAATACATCCATCTTCAGGAGGAGGGCACCCTTTCAAATACTACTGGTCATGACTTGTATGCACAAATACTCCACACCATTCTATTCCTCTAAAAGGGCATAATGATAATAATAATAAAGGCCTTTTCCCTAACCCTAACTCACATCATTTAGATGTCCCAGTATTAGATTTCGATGCCCAGTATGATTGTTGGGGTGGAAACTTTCTGTGCACAGGTGGAAGTGGGAATCAAAATCTTAATAGATGCAAAAATGTCTTCTATCAAACAGCTCCAGGGGGACGGCCCAAAAGTAGTTCAACATCTTCGTAACAGAGGTTTAGTTCACGTGAACTTATTTTCTGACCTTTGTCAAAATTTTGATAGTTTTCTTGACGCTGACATCGAATGCTGCTAATGTCCAGCACATCTAATCTGAGTGCACAATGTGCGCGCAACATTTCAAACAAACAATGCCAGGTTTTTGTTGTGAAACTTTGAAAAATTTATTATTTTCTTGACAAATTGAGATCAGGATGTATTTTTTTTTTTTAAATAGGTGGTAAACTCATTATGTTTTGAATTTGGAAACACCGCTGGAAATTGAAATATATACAATTTTTAAATGTTTAGAATAATCAGCTAGTCATGCTGGTACAGACGACAGGTTATCTGAGATATTTTGTCTTATCTGGTGTGAACTTCTCTGTGTGTCCGCAGGCCTGGCAGCCTCCTCCTCCGTTATCAGTCCCATCCTGTCGCCGGTCTCCACCAAACTCAAGAGCAGCATGCCTGCTGTCAACAAACCACAAGAGGGTGAGACAGATCTGCAAGTCCTGTGTCATCACTGCCACCTCCGCTAAAGAAACACAGAAGTTCAACCAGTGTGATTCCAACCTGAATGGACTGAAGTAAAATGAATAAATGAATTATTTTATTTATAGAAATTGAGGCCAGACCAGACATGGAATCGGATAAGAAGCTTGACAAGTTGGAGACCTTCTTGGGACGTCTAAATAGCAAAGGTATGCACTTCCTCACTGACTTTGAGCTTGTTAAGTGATATTAATAGCTTTTAAGCAATGCTTTGTGTCATCTTCACCTCTCTAATTGGTTGGGGTTTCCTGAGCCTGTTTTCCTGCTCCCCTGTTCTCCCCAAGCTGCGTTCATTATTGCGTTACACCCTAATCTAGTTCCTCCTTTGTTTTCCCTTGCCGATCAGTGGCAGGTCTGCAGGAAACCACCTTAACAGTTACCGAGAAGGCAGTGAAGGAAGTGATGAAGCTGGACGACGAAATCTTCTCCAAGTTCTACAGACGCGTTGCTGAATTTCCACGCATGCCCACCAGGATCGAGATCAGTGAGGACTTTGACTCCATCTTTGGTACTCAGGGTCCCAAGTAAGAAAATAATAAAGCTCCAAGCGATAGCTTATACAACTCACACACGTCACACACTACTCATACGGGCGCTTTTCTCCCATTCCAGGTTGACGTCGGCCATGGTGCAGCATAAGCGGTCCGTGCGTCCGTCAAGGAACGTCCAGGCGTCCAGAAACCCTCTGAAGATGCTGGCAGCCAGAGAGGACATCAGACACGAGTACACCGAGCAGAGGTTGAATGTGGCACAGCTGGAGAGCAAGAGGATGAAGGCCGAGAAGTGTAAGCATGAGACGGCGGTGTGTTTATCTACGTGTGTGTGTGTTTGGGAAAGAGTCTCAGTTCGAGCATCTCTGTCATGTTGTTTGTTGTCAAAAATCCCAGTGGAAGATGGTGGTGGTTTGCACTACACTACATCCATCTTTTTTTTATTGGGTAAACAGTACTAATTGGAATGTAGCCTCAAATGACCCACTTCTGTAGCAGTGTTTACAGAACGGGGTCTCGTTTTTTTTTTTGTTTGTTTAATCAAGCATTTATGATATTTTTCTACCCCCTGTAGGTCTATATATAGATATATTTAATAAAATGTGTACTCTTTCTCATGCCAGTGAATAAATCCTCTGAGTACTCTGAGGCTGCTCTGGCGGGTCTGGCCAGTAAAGAAAACTTCAGCAGCGTCAGTCTGCGCAGCGTCAACATCTCCGAGCAGATGTCCAACAACAGCGCCGTGCCGTACAAGAACCTCATGCTGATGCAGGTCAAAGGTAAAAACCCTTTTCTACCCTGACAACTCCTTCACTTTCAGGTTTGGACTGATAATAGGGACAGATGAGTAAGAATTGACTAAACATAAAATTTAATGGAAGAGTTTGATATTTTTGGAAACGTGGCCTTAGATTTGAGTAGGAGTAGTTGCTTGGCAACAAGTGGAGATTCCAGGAAATGACTGTTCCCCGCCAAAAAAATAGTCCAGCGCATAACTGCCCATAAAACAGCAAATTGTTGTTTTTACACTAAGGTTGTTGTTTTTTTTTATAGTTTAAATAAACAAAATGTAGTTATAATGTAATTAGTGAACTTTCGAGGTGCTGGTGGGCAGATTCTGTTAACTTCTTACAGTCTTTGTGTTACGCAAGTGTAGAAGCCAAAATGTGCATTTAGCCTGTGTTGTAACACGTTCTTTGTGGGTCCTCACCTCCAGTAATTGGCACATGGGTGTGTTTTCACATTATTTATTTTTTAATGGCTGGATTCAGACAGAGAGGACTCCGGTATTTTGTGTTAACTAAATTGTAGCGACTAGTATCAATGAGAAACGCCACGAAGAAGAGGCTTTTAACTTGACCATACTGAAGTCCAGATAAGTTTTAAACTGTTTATCAAAAGAATGACAAGCAATTGGTGGGGCTGTAGCTTTATAATTAACGGACAGATATAAGAAGAGTCAGAGGAGATGTGAAGTGATCAGACAGAGCTCATACGCTCTAAAGAAACAGAAATGTATAACTCAGCAGATTAATAATTAAGAATATTCTTTCCAGGTCGTCGTCACATTCAGACCAGATTAGTGGAGCCGAGAGCGTCATCGCTGAACAGCGGCGACTGTTTCCTGTTGGTCACTCCACAGCACTGCATCGCCTGGATAGGAGAGTTCTCAAATGTCATCGAGAAGGCTAAGGTGACCTTTTTATTATTTATCATTACAGCCTCATGCTCAAGATACTCAAGAGTTTGAGTTTAGACGTCTAGAATCAAGTATACTGTTGTAATATTAGTGTTTGAACAAAGATGTTTTATTGATGATTCTGCCTCTACATTCACTACACACACACACACACACACACACACACACACACACACTAATACACACTGGCATATGTGCCCATCTGTGCTGCTCATCAACACACATGTTTCCAGGCTACAGTTCTTCCATATCCCCAGAGGACGTCTGTCTAGACACTTTGTAATAAACATTTGTTTCTCTACTCCGCGTCCTTGTTCAGTGCCGTTTATTCGTTCCGTTAGAATTTTAATGCACAAAAAACCTCAACGTGATTTAGCAAAGTCTCTTCTCAGTACCCTCACTTTGTCTTCAGTATCTTCCTCAGTTGTTGAGTTGCACCTTTTCTCCGAATGTGTGTATAAATGTGAAGCACGGTGTAGTAGAGGTCAGTCGTTCAGGAAATGTCCCATTTCACATGAGACATCTTCACTGTCTCTGTCAGCAAAAAAAACTGATTTTTGTTTCTTGCCTGTAGGCAATAGATATGGCAACCTTCATCCAGACGAAGAAGGACATGGGCTGCAGGGCGAACCAGGTGCAGACCATCGAGGAAGGGGTCAACCCACAGGGTCCAGATACCCAGCAGTTCTGGACGATCCTCCGAGGACAGACTGCTTACCAACGTGAGACATGAGCTCTTAAAATTCAGATTGTACAAAAAAAGTTTCGATTTTTGCTCTCAAAATGGCTTTGTCTTTGTCTTACTGTGAGTGTACAGATAGTCTGTTAACACTTTCTGACGCATGCAGACAGTTACACTGATGTGTCTTTTTAATTTTGCTCATAGCGGCCGGTCCACCAGAGGAGGATGAGCAGTTTGAGAATGCCATAGTGGAAACCAACTGTATCTTCAGACTGCTGGATGACAAACTGGTTCCTGATGATGACGAGTGGGGGAAGGTCCCCCGCAGCTCTCTGCTGGCGTCCAAGGAGGTCAGTGTTTTTAACCTGGATTAGATCAATAAAATGTTATTCACCAACAAAAGAACATGTCAATAACCATATGGGTTTAGAATAGTGTTTCACATATTGAAGATGGAGGAAAGCCAAGAAGATGTAGGAGGGAGGGATGAGGGGAGGAACCAGGGTCATGGAGGAACGGATGGAGAGTGATGATGGACCGGTCTCAGCGGAGATGGGAGGGGAACCTGGGGAGTCGAGACTCTGAGTGGGGGGAGCCGTCTCTTTATGTACTCTGATCTGGAAAGTGCCCCGAGTGGTTCCTGTTTTCAAACAAAAGAGAGAGAAGGGAGAGAGAAAAGAAAAAGGGGGTTAGGGGCAACGTTAAAACTGAGTCAAAGGGTAGTGAAGCGATAAGGGTTGCTTAAATAATTAAGTGCGGAAATGGGATGTGTTTGAGCCGTGGTATTTGTTCCTGAGCCGAGTTATTAAACTTAATCAAGCAAGGATGTAATGCAGCACTAAAACATGAGCTGTTTCACAGTACGTAGCTTTACATCACGTTATAATATCAATACGTTTAAGAGTTTCTGCTGCTGGACTTTTCCTTTTAAAAAGGACCAAGTGCTGAATATCAATATTTATATTATTTCAGGTTTTTTTTTAAGTGGAGCTCTGTGCTTTAAGCTAGTTTCAATTTGTTGCTTAGCAACAGCAGGTGCCATGGTGAGCACGTCCTACATCCATCTGTGCACTGATGCTGCTGAAAATATTAAATGGGTTCAAGACAGTGGGGCTAACTCCAAGCACTGCACGACATATTTTGCATTTTAATGATGGAACATCTTACAGTCTTACTTTTAACTCTTTAAGCATAATAGTGGAGTTTGTGTTGTTTGTGCTTTTACGTTACATGTTGTCAGTTTATTTCCTTTCACGTTTAGAATCAGAATCAGATTTAGATTGTGTTTTTATATACAATTTGTTTCTATTTTACTAATCCTCCACATGGTATTACATACATGTAATATAGATGACCTGCATATTAATTAGCATCGTACGCAAAACAAAACATCTGTGTAGCTGTTAGTTAACATGAACAAACGTCTGACTTATGCTTTCCTATTGTTTCTGTTGTGCTGTGCCTGCTGCAGGTGTTGGTGTTTGACTTTGGCAGTGAGGTGTACGTGTGGCACGGTAAAGAGGTGACTCTGGCCCAGAGGAAAGTGGCCTTCCAGCTCGCCAAACACCTTTGGAACGGGACGTTTGACTACACCTGCTGTGACGTCAACCCACTGGACCCCGGAGGCTGCAACAAACTCATACCCAGGTGGGAAACAAACACACTTGTGTTATCCCTTGCAATGACATTTTATTGACTTGCACTCATTTCCTAAAAGCTTTTTCTAACCTTAACATGACCCAAACTTTGAAAGTGAAACAACTACAAGGAACTTATATTTTGTGTTGGTTTTTGCGGCCCTTATGGACAAAAGTGGTAGTGTTTTCCCAGACTAAAAACTGCATTTCCCATTAGCCCCACCGCCTCGTGTCGCAGAGATCTTGATCATTTTCAAACACAGCTCTTTGCAGGATGCATCGTGATTCAAACTACTCGTTTGTCACCATGCTCACAACCACAGACAGCTTTGTGGTGCTTGCTTTGCCTGACAAATACAGCTAACGCGTCAACTAGCTTTGTTTTAGCCACCAACTGACATTAATATATAGATGTAAAACCATGGAATGCAATGTATTTCATGAATAAAATAGAAAAATGACATTAAAGTCTAGAAGGATGAGGGCCCATTCAAAATTCTCTCCATCTGTTGACCGACCAAGGTTGTTGTCTTCCGTGCTCTATCACTGTCCCTTTTAGCTTTTTTGTTGTTGTTCGGTTCTTTTTCTCTTTGCTGATCCTGCCCCAGTATCAGCCATAAACACAAAATACAAAAACCTCTAAAGAAAAATCTGTACACCAATAATTTGTCCCTAGATGGGAAGTGAGTCCCCATAATGTGTGAATTCGCTTTATGTCCCCACAACATGACTATTACAAGAACACACACACACACACACACACACACACACACACACACACACACACAGTCTCTTTAAGATAATATTATTGCTACTACTGTCTACTTTATATTTTAACCACAATGATTAAATACTGTTTATAAACACATAAAATAAAGCATATGCATGGTCTATTTTGGTGTCATAAAGATTAATGATGACATCTTTTCTCCTTTTCTTCGTGTCTCTGTGTGCATTCGTTGACAGGAAGGGCCAGGGCCGTCCTGATTGGGCGATATTCGGCAGGCTGACAGAGCACAATGAGACGATCTTGTTCAAGGAAAAGTTTGTGGACTGGACAGAAGCAAAGTCGCCAACACCGAAGGAAAGCGACGAGCTCGTCCCTGAGCAGAAGGTAAACAAGTCAAATGCAAACCATATGTCTTTGGGTGGATGCTGTACAAAGCATCATAGAGAAGAACGAGCGCATGTGTTATCACTGAAAACTAAAATGGTAATAAAAGTGATTTAATCAACCTTTTATTGGAACTGTTTGTATTTATTTGTATTTTCAATCACAGAGGTTGATAATCACAGTATACACAATATAGACAGAGTTACATGACCTTCTCATATGACCATATCACCAAAACATGCTCCATGATATCGACAGAGAATCAATAATGAATAGCAACGCAATGATCACTCGAAATTGAAATGAAAATTAAAAAAAATAATAAAAATGTTTAAATAATAATAACTAAATTAAAACTGTCTGAAAGTGGTCATAATTACTTCCTAAAATGTAGTCTCATACTTAATCCTGCCTGTGATCTTTGCCTCTTTCCTCTCTCAGGAGGCCCAGGGGCGAGAATGCAGGCCTTACGACGCCACCCTGATGCTTCCCGTCCTCGAGTCGTCCATTTCCACCATCTTGGACGGGGCAAATGTCGGACGTGGCCACGGCCCGGTGGAGACAGAGGACCACATGAGGACTCAGGAGATCAACACGGCGTCAGTGGACGTCTGGCACATCCTGGAGTTTGACTACAGCCGTCTGCCACGCCAGAGCATCGGACAGTTCCATGAGGGAGACGCCTACGTGGTCAAGTGGAAGTACATGGTCAACACCTCAGGTTAGTCACTGTGGACACCTGTGTTAACTAGTGCATGCAAACTACAACCTCTGCAATACCACAGCAAGCTATGAAAAACAAATAAATTGAGTCAAAAAACAGACGAACCAAGTAAAAATAAGGTGGGGAAAAAATCAAAGATGACAACTACTCACAGACGATTATTACTGCAAAAAACATAATGACTTTAAATTTCTACTCAAAATGATCTGCTGTAGATTTTCAAAGAAAAGTCAATGAGGTGACAACAACATATTTGACATTTGTATGCGTGTCTAAGTTGGTCGTAGGCAGAACCCTGAGGCGAGGAGCAGCGGGCCGGGAAAGGAGAAATGCTGCTACTTCTTCTGGCAGGGTCGACACTCCACCGTCAGCGAGAAAGGAACGTCGGCGCTGATGACGGTGGAGCTGGACGAGGAAAGAGGGGCGCAGGTACAGCAGACGAGGCTTCTCAGCAGCCAAATAATCCAAAATAGAAATATAGACCTAACAGAAAGTAAAAAGTAGATGATTCAATATTTGAGTGATGTTACTTAACCTAAATTGACCTTTTCACACCGTATGCAACACAATAACCCTTGTATTGAGCAGAAAAACACCTTATTTTTTATATCACAACTATTTTTCTATCATTGAAGGATATTCAGATCAGATTCCTTCTCATCGCCTAAATACTGTGTGTCGTCATTAGTGTTTGCTTTGCATTAGTTTCATGAATGGTTTCCTGTGTCTGTGTTACAGGTTCAGGTGCAGCAAGGGAAGGAGCCTCCATGTTTCCTGCAATGCTTCAATGGAGGGATGATCATTCACGCTGGCAAGAGGGAGGAAGAGGAGGAGAACACTCAGAGTAAACATTTTGCATTTCTGCTTTTTATTTTACGTATTTATCTATGCCATTCCTGATTCCTGATATTTTTGTATACAAGGCCCTGTGGTTGTTCGATGCCTTAATGATGCAGGTTACTTATTATTTTACAATAGTTTTTCTTGGACGAATGATGTTTGCTTGTATGCCAACATGTACTTTGTTTTTCCTGCATATTTTTTTTAAAAGCAGTTTGTGGCATTCTTGACTCCCCAGATTTCAGCCGATCTGGAAGAAGCCTGGCTCCCAGTTCCCAAACACTTAGAAATAAAAAATGTACTCAGAAAGAAAAAAAATTGCTTTTTTATTTATAATAAAATGCCTCGTTAATAATAAACAAATGGCTCTTTGATAATAAGTAAATGTGTATGGGGAAGAGGGTTTCGATAACAATAGACCAATAAACAAAGTAACACCTGCCTAAGGGCCTAAAGACCAGAGACGCTGGCTGACACTATCAGATGAAACAAGATCTGCACTAAGTCAAGAAAGGATCAGAATGTCCTGGGACATTTCCTATCTCTCTTAAGCCCTAAAAAAAGGGGCGTCGTCCTGCCGTGATTGGCCAAGAGGGGAAACGCTCCAAGCTGCTCTCAATTCTTAATTAGGAGCCAACAGGTGATCTGAATAACCTCCAATCAACTCAGGGGGATTGTCACATTGTGAAAACACAAGTGACAACAAGTACCAAAGAATGGTGTGTGTGTGTGTGTGTGTGTGTGTGTGTGTGTGTGTGT
>CALSCE010009779.1:15635462-15645796 GCA_943593645.1 Bovichtus variegatus
AAAAATCATAGACTGTATATAAGAAGTGGACGTAGTCACCCTGATGTCACCCATCATGTTTGATGCACGTTTTGAAGCCTCGAGTTTAGCGTTTTGGCTGTCACCTGCTTGTTCTTTTGGAACCAGAAGTGACACGAGAGGGTGGAGTAAAGTACAACATAGTGCTGAACAAGACATTTTTATGCAACCAAAATGTTACACTAACATCTGCGTAGCTGTGGTAGGAGAAGCCATGAGAGTGAATAACAGAGCCAAGTGAATTGGTGTACAGAGAAAAGAGGGGGGGACCCAGGACGGACCCCTGAGGAACCCCAGTGGTGAGTTGACAGGGTTCTGACACAGATCCTCTCCAAGTTGTCGGACCTCTGCTGCCCAGCCATGGATTTGTGGTCCTGACAGTAGCACTGTACGGCCATGATGACGTGGCGAAGAACATCAAAGAGGTCCATCTGGATTATTTCAAAGAAGCAATAGAGTTTTTAAAAGAACAAGATAAGGTGAGTCGTTTGAACAGTACAGTCCAAATCTCTGAGAATCTTGTTTTTTTTTTTTTCGAGGACACATTTGCGAGTTTGTCTATCAGCCAGAGTGTTATTTTTAATATCAATATCAATATTTTGAAAACTGAACCTCCAAGTAAAGCTGAAAAGAATGGATCGGGCATATGTTAGAAAGTTCAATCTATGTGGGGTTCTCAAGGTTATAATGAGACACTTAAGTAGTATACGTTTTTCGTATGAATAAGGAATTCAAAAAAAGGGCATTAAATACTTAACAATGGCCGGTTCCATGTGTGAAAAGGGTGTTTTGTTTTAACTTACCCCTCTTGTGCTCATTCGAGACATTGTGAGAACACATGATGGGAATGTGTGAAGCTTTTATAGGGTTAGAAATGTTTCAACCTCCCCGTCAGACTCACCGTGCAACACTCAGCAGTGAGTCACCTCGAAACAACCTTGGCAAAACAGAATAGAAGAGAACTAAAAAGGAAATGAGAGGCGGAGGAACAAAACATGACTTATTGGTAACTATCGCATCCTGATCTTTCCATCTCGCTCACTATTCAGAGACGAGAGATAACACGTTATTGTTCCTAGCCGGCTCGCTACCGTGCGAGTTCATCAAGATAACAGCACCAGCCTTGATCTGCCTCCTCGATTTATCGAGCGCCATTGTTGTAAAGCTCTTTCACCGCCTAGCCTCTATTCTTTGTGTTTATGTATCTGACTGCTCCCTTTCTGTCATTTTAGCTTGACAGAGCTCTCATCAGCCTCTAGCTTTTTGAAAGGCAGGGAATTTGTTTTTCCACTACTGTACCTGCACTAAGAGATATGCAGGGATCAGAAGCTTGAGGTTGTGTTCGAGCTCCTGTGTTCCTCAGTAAAAGTGGGTTTGTATTTGTGTGTTAGGGATAGCAACAGAGCTTTTGTGGAGATACAGTAATGTTCTGGAGACTGCAAGAACTGTGATGTGTGAACTCGTGCATGCTGCAATTTCCCCAAGCGAATGAAATAATGTACAATTACTTTGGGGTGCATAATTAGATGAATGGTAACAGCGTTGTGACCGTCAGAGAGGGAAATCTGATATTGATCTCTTCAAATGATTTCCTGCTTTAGCAGCAACCTGACACAGATGTGTAAATCCAGCCTCAGAGATACACAGAAGGGTTGGATTTGCCCACTACATACATCATATGCACTTCTAAAACTACGTTGGATAAAACGTGGAATATAAAGTGTGTTACATTACATTACAGTTCATTCAGCGGACGCTTTTGTCCAAAGAGACTTACAATAAGTGCAAACAGTCACGAGGATACGACTCTAAACAGCGAGAATCTTTCAAGTACATCAGCTTCAAACAGGTGAAATCATACAAGTGTAGAACAAAAGCTTCAAATAAGCCAAACCAGAGTAAGAGAAACAATAGAATAAAAATTCAACCATTAGCTTCAAATAAGCCAACCAAGTGCAAAAGTACAACACATTTATTTATTTTTTAAAAATTTTTATTGACTGAGGTGCAGTCGAAACAGGTGGGTTTTCAGTCTGCGACAATGTGTTGCTCAGGTTGAATGCTGCGCTTCAAAACATATTCTCCGCACATTGTTTGTGTTATCCGTAGAAACTTCAAACATATGCCGATAAAGTCAGCTATAAATGATTCATACAGTCAATTTGAAAGAATATATATTCGCAATTAGAGGCCTTAAAGACAAGACTTATGGGCCTAAAAGCCCTTGCTGCAGCATCTGGTGGTGCGGATGCATTTAGTTTCTTTCAAAGTTGCTCCCTTTTTTAGCCCATATTCTAAATAAATGTGTTTGTTGTCGACCTACTTGCTGTACTAACTGCTGTATCTGTATTTATGCTTGTTAAGCAACCTTTTACTGTGTGTAAGTGCACTGAGATCTACTGAACCAGAGTCAAATAATTGTATCTGTGTGCACACAAAACTTGATCCTGGTTTCAGATACTCTCTGTGCTGAATCGTCATATGTGAGCACCTCGTTCTTTTACCAAAGACAAGAAAAACAGCGGTTGCTCATGTGAGGATTTGACAACAACTCCTTCGAATGTGATCGGCGGCTCATGCCACGCGAATGTTGAATGAAGCACTTTGTGATCCTTGTTTCCCTTCTACAGTCCCACATTTGAACTTCAGGTCATGAGTTCACTTCCTTCATCTCCTCACCGTGTTTAGTCGTGACTCTTGCCAGAGACGGAGAAGTAGGAAAATGTAAAGACATCCAGTGTTTTCCCCGGTGTAATACACCTGCCTCATGAATCTCACTGTTCCAGCAGCACAAACAGAAACAAAGAGAGCACACACTCATACGACCACACTGTTGTTGTTGTTGTTGTTGTTGAGCAGTTTTCATTATTTTCATTTAAGCTCACAGGAGTCTGCCATTGCTTTTCCTGATTGAGAACGAATGCCAGCCCGACAGACAGGATATCCATCACGATGCTGTGTTTTGTGATTGTGGCTGCAGGCACCTTGTGTGCACAAGCTATAACTGCTGTATTTTTTATGAGCAATAATGACAAGGAAGCAGGAAGCATCGCTAAAAGCAAAAAAAAAAAAATAAATGCTGCAACAAGGTTTTTTTTTAATTTATTTTTTTTAGGAGATATGAACATCAGATAGAACTGTTTAACCACAGAAATGTATGAATTTTAAAGTGAAATGTCATTCTTGTGCCAGATTTTGTGAGTATATTCTTCTTGCATAATCTAGACCATGATGCACCAACAGGCCCTTGCACCTCACCGTGACTCATCGGCTAAAAATATGAATTTAGTTACTCTGGTTGTCCTCTTTCAAGCTTTCTATCTCATAATGCGATCATAAGGATATTAAACAAAAAACATCCTCCCCTAAAACACCACTCTAGCAGCCATTACAAACATATTACAACAATAAAATATCACAATAACACAATCTAGTGAAAGCGACAGCCCACTGTTTCTAAGTAAATATGCAGAGCTATGACAATAACACATCCCCTCTCAATCACGGCTAATTAGGACTCTCTCCAGCTGTTTTTAACTCATTTTGTTTGGGGCTTTAAAAATATTACAGACTGGTGAATTTGTAATTATGGCTGCCTAAGTTTGGTGGATAGTGGCGATTCAAAACTAAATACCCTAAAACTATTACTACAACTATAACAATTGAACAAAAAGGGTTTGATGTACGTAGCTGTTACACACAGAAAATATGAGATTCTTGTTGTTGTTGTTGTGAATGACAGGCACAATGGCAGACTCCTCATGTGTTATATAGACTCACTTTGTCAAATGTGGTCTTGCTGAAAGTACACAAATATTTCCTTGAGACATTTATTTGGTATGTAATGACAATCACAGAGCTTTGTAGTCCAAAGTAGTGTCCTTTTTTTCCCTTCTCACTTTTCCTACCAGCTGGTTAGAGTGTGAATTGAGAGTGTGTTTTTAACCAGTGAAGATTACCACCCTTTCCTGTCACCTCTGTGTATCATTAGGCTGTACACATGTAGTCTGCACTGTGTTATTAGCTCAGCAGGCGAAAGACGAGAGCTGATGGGAGCCAGCATCTCAGTGCAGATTCATCTTTTTACTTCAGCGATTGTATAAGTTAAGGAAACATTATTGTGATTGTTTTTCGATCGTTCCTGCATTTCTGATACCGCTATGAATCGGCAAAACCGGTCTGCAGGTCGCGTTGGCATCAAAAGATGGGATGAGGTCATTTAAATGAGACTCCACGGTGCTTTGAATTCAGTCAGCTGTAACTCTTGAAAGCCAAAACTCTTTTATCTGAAACTTAAGAAGAATCTTGTGCACTTTGCTCAATAATGCATCACAAGCCAACCTGCTTTTCTTCAGCACTTCAAGCTGCTTGAAAGAAAGCCTTTGGTTTCCAGCGTCTGGGATTAGATTGATCAATTCACTTGAAAGTAGTCACATTTCTAGAAATACTGAAATCAGCCTATGAAATATAGACCCAGCCACGTTGCTAAAAACCCAAATTTCCTGACCGTAGTGAATCAAGATCCGCTTTATTGCCAAGTAGGTTGTCAAGGATTTTGCTTTGGTGAATTGGTGCATAATATAAAAACATAGTAAGAGAAATTAGAAATAAAAAACTAAACAAAAAAGTATTGCAAAAATCAAAACATAAATATGAAATAGAAGAAAAACCCAATAAGAAAATGAATAAATACTATACAAATAAGTACAACAAACATAAATATAGAATAGAAGGAAAACACAATAAGATTATGAAAAAAGATAGCCTACTAAAATAATTCTCTTTAATAACAAAGAGTGGCGCAGTTTTAGAAGTGCTAGTTTTGTTGTAGCCTTTGAACTCATTCATAAATGGGAATCAGTGAAAATTCAGATCCACTGTTTTCATCCAGCAACAGTAATTTGCCTTTTCATTTACATAACCAAGAGCATCTCTAAGCCTTTTTCTATCTACGGTCCTCGTGTCTTTTCCCTGCATCATAAATCCAAAACAAGCAGAGCTACCGTATCATCTCCTTTTAATTCATTTAACAAGAACACAAGGAAGCAGTGATTCCAGAAACATTTATTCAAATCCCCCGGCGGTTCAGAGGCCCGTGTGTTTGGCAGCGCTCCTCAGGCCTTCGCCAAGATGCAGACGTAGTACTGTGGGAGCCAGGATTTGAAAACAGCGGATCAAAGACTTCCAAGATTCTGGTAAAAGCATAAAAATGGCTCATTCGTTCCCATGGGTTAGTCGTTTAAACTGAGACCTGCAAAGGTTCACTGGAACATGGATGTTCTGCAAACATCTCCATGTGCCACAGCTGCATGGAAGTGTGCATATTTATCCGAGTCATGTCGGCCCATGCGGTGCAGATGTATGTATTTATTATGTAGATGGGGATAATGACACAATGCAACTTTATACACAAAGCTTTTCTTTGTCTCTGGGTATAGATGTGATCACATCCATAAAACCAGCTTTCCATTAAACCCTCTGCCTTTCACGCCAGACGTATTTATTTTAAAGTGGGGACTCTGTTGTACTGCATGGGGCTTAATTCATGTGTCATCTTCAGCCCTCTTGTGTAAATGTTTCTCCTGATGATGTATTACCTTGCCCGGCCTCATGAGGGGGCTATAGTTGAACCTTTTGAGGTTGAACATCAGGGATGGCACTCGTCCAGGTTTTAAAGGATGACGCATCTTGCTGGATTTTATAGAGTCCTTAAACAAGACTCAACCTAAATCAAGATTTATTTTATTCAAAAACTACTCAGTTCAGACTTTGAAGTGAGTCGACTGTGAGCTTTATATTCTAAATACACCCCCCCCGCCCAAAAAAAAAAACCCAGGATATTCTATCACTTATCTTCTAACTATAGAAAACAGAAGAAACAAAAAAAAAAGGCTCCCCACTAAAACAATCTATTTACAAAGCAAACTATTTTTCATGAATTATATTATACAGCCCACAACGTGGCTCATTGGAAGAGGACCTGAAAGAAGTGGTTGCAACCTGATTATATCTTCTGTCATGTCGGAACCAACGGCTCAAGATCGCTCATACCAGCCCGTCCACAGCTCACCAGACACACAACAGAGAAGAAGAAACAGAGAAAGCACCATGACAATTAAACCTCCAATAAAATCCTGAGTCACATGAAAGAAGTCGAGAGTGGCATCGGAGAATTCAGAGCCTCGTGTAGGCTACGCTGCAAGTTGCTGTTATTATTTCATATTTATCTTTATTTTTTTTAGATAGGTTAATAAAATTAGCAAAATAGGTTTCTAAGTTATTTGGATGATCCTTCCAAAAAAAAGATTTCAGCAAAGAAATCCTCTCAGGTAAAGTTACTCTATACAGTAACAGCAGCGAGATTAACTGTAGTTGAAACTGAACTTAATATTTTACTTGAGCCGTCTTTATAGTTTGTTTTTTTTTCCTTTCTTCAAAAGGTTCCCATGGTGACAGTGTGCAGGAGTGTCCTCCACATCCCTCCTGGCCGTTCTGCTGTGCGACAGGAGAATTAGGACGTGAGTCTGCATGAGAGACTCCCAGTTAGCTGCTGGTGAGTCTCGAACTGGAACCACAAATGATTCAAACATATTGCTTTCAGGCGCCACAGATACTGCTTGGGAGGAAAATGACAAAGTGAAGTGTGAATATTGTTAGAGAGGTTGACTGGATAAGTCTTCTTAAGTCTATCTGACAGTATACCGGTGAATGGCGCCTCCCAGCGGATGTGAAAAGAACAGTACATTTCGGATATTTCGCGCCATTATACTGCCGTCATGCACATTCGTGTTTTTGACTGAAATATCTCAACAGCGATGGGATGGGTTTCCGTGTCCCACTCAGGATGAACCGTCATCACTTTGTTGATCCTCTGAAATTTCGTCCAGCTCCGCCATTAGAGCACAATTCTAATTAGCTCAGTACTTTGGTTTATGACTAAAGGCTAAACTGAGATGGTAAACATGGCAACACTATACCTGCTAAACATCCGCATGTTAGCAGGGTCCTCGTGAGCAGGTTATTGCTGTCATCAGCATTTAACAGAGTCACAGAGCCGTGAGCATTTCTTAGTCCCGTTTGCCAATAAACACAGGAACAAATTTACATTCGGGTAAAAATCTGACTTGTGTATCCTGATATGCAGGACAGGTCATTTAGTCATCACTTTAAAATGTGCGCAGAGATTCAAAACCCACTGTGTCTGTAATGTTTGCTTTCCTACATCTTAAACTTTGAATCTTCTGTCAAACGTTGAGATGGAAGATTGTCGTTGACGATTGATTCATTCCACGAAGTTCACCGACAGGATACGGACGAATTAAAGAGTATATGGAAGAAACCAGCAGAGAGAGGGTGTTTAATCCTGTATTACAAAGTCATCGGTAGAATGAAGCATCATTTAAACATTAGAAGATGAGAGACACGGTTATTTAATGTCAAGGAATCAAAAATTGCTGCGTGGGTCAAGTCTGAGGATGTGGATTGACCTTTCATGCTCGTCTTCCTCTGGCTCTTACTACAAGGAAGACTTTAGGTAGAATAAAACGATGCAGAATGTAGCTGTCGCGTACACAGCATGAGACAAAACGTTACTGAAATAGAGGTGTGTGTGTGTGTGTGTGTGTGTGTGTGTGTGTGTGTATAGAGAAGCCTCAACTGAACCTCCGGCCTCGTTTTAAGAGCTTGTGACAGCTAAGAGACAAGAGTTTAAAAGAGAGAGGGAGCACAGCAGTCATATGGTGAATCATTTAACAATAAAGGGAAGACAGACGAGGAGGTGTCAAGAGGAGAAATGTTTCATTATATAATGCGATCATGAGGGGTGACAATGCCAATGACACTTTCATACTGACGGAGTCGCTCTCACAGCTCGAGGATAAAGAACAAAAGTTATTTGCATGTCACCGGTGGGATTTTATGCAATTGAACGAATGTTGTGGAGGATCAAACCATCAAAAGGCAGCAAAGCAAATGGAGAGGCGAACTCTGCTGGTGGTTGTTGGTTCCCAGGTGCAGCTGCGGTTGCATGAAAGCGACGCAGAGTTCGGTTTAATTAGTTTAGGTGAGTTTCTTCTACAAACGATGTGATTTTAATAACATGTCTGATTAAGGCAGGCTGGCTTCTGGACCACTGGTTCCTAATCTGCAGATAGAGATTTATATCAACCCAGCAACTGAAATCACTAAATGACATAATTTCACAGTAAACATACATCACAAATCCCAAATATGAAAACTGACGCAAATCGGTAAACATCAGAAAGAATGACAGTGGAATAATAAGTAAGAGGACATAAAGGTGAAAATAAAATCCTTTGTGCAAAATGATATTCTTCTGATAATAAGTTGCCCTTTGGCACAATCAACCTGATTATAGATTTGTTTAGTAAAATATATTCGAGGTAACGGCTCTTTACTTCAATCCATTTATGAGCTTTATGAAAAAAAAGCGTCCCTTTCATTTTTCAGTGTCCAGGACCGCTCGTATGTTAATTTACAATTACAGAGACATACTAACTATTTTAATGTGTTTGACATCTGTGTTTTCTGAAAGTGCAGCTAATTAGCCGAATGAAATGATGAATTATTAATGGGTGGATTTCTGCTATTAGGGAATGTGTCTTGATATGATGCGTCTGAGTAGGAAAGATAATCAGCCTGCAGTGTTTCCTGCCAACGCTATCAGAGGCAACGGTTTCTTTAAAGCTGTTTAACATGTTTGTAGTCATGTTATGGTTATAAAACCTCTATTTTGTGATTTCGGTGTCATTTCATTCTTTGCTACTGCTGCAACCCAATTTCCCCACAGAGATCATTAAAGTTTCATCTAATGTTATTGCTTTGAATTGAAGCCATGAGTGGTGCTGATGATAGCTATTCAAATCCGTTTTATAATTTAAAAAAAAAACAGGTATTCAGAAAATATGAGTATACAATTATATGAAAATTGCGGTCCTTCGTATGCACCCCTGCTGCTGGAAGCCACTTCGGTTAAAGGCTGATTTTCTCCGTATTGGAGACACAAGGTTCGGATGGAGCAGAACTCTGCACGCCTGCAGAGGAACATCGTGGAGTATTTCCTCAGGTGTTTGAGAGAGTCAGGTTTGGTAAGTGGATCTCACACCTCACTGCACCGGGGGAAACGCCGGGGCTGCACGGGAGAGGCCGGGGGGATGGACCTAATGTAATCACTACACACACACACACACACACACACACACACACACACACACACAGTATAGATAGACACTTTCTGAACAAAATGCTGAACAAAATGTAAAGATTGGCCAATTGGTGGAAGGAGAACAAACAGGTCGGTTTTGGTGAGAATGTGAAAAAAATAAAATAAAATAATAATAATAATAATAATAAAAAGAAATTATAAAATGTATTCACTTCCTCTAATGTAGAAACAATCCAGAGTTTGAGGCGCTGCTATATTTAAGGCTGCTCCAATTTGTGCCTCAGCTAGTCGAGGCTTAATAACGTATTTTTATAAATACGGAAGTGGACTAAGAGAAACTATTGGGCTACCGACCAACTAGAAGGAAATCAAAGCCTGTTGATGGAAAAATATTGCACCAACGTACAGGACATCTTTAATAAAAACTGTTCTCTGCTTCCTTTCACTGTATACATCATACATATCAGTCAGACATTTGCTTTTTTAGATAGATTTGAAGTTTAAAAATCCTGCGCTCTCTGATCTCACTATGACTGGAGAGTGAAAGTCTGTATGAATTATCAAACAGGATCTGCATCAGGGTTGAGGATTTGGTGACAAGCTTAGTGACTCCAATCAGTGAGCCAATCAGCAGAGAAAGAAAGAGAGAGAGAATGTAGGCCAGGCCCATGGCAAGTGGGCAGCTAGATGCTAGCTTCCAGAAGGTTTGCAACAGAACCAAACAATACAATAACAGCAGCGTTGCCAGGTCAGATTGGCAGTTTCCAACACAATCACAGCTTAAAACCCGGCCAATTATAGAAAGAACAGCCCAATTAGTAAAACCTTAAAAACATTACATACGCAGTAGATTACACACACAGAGCTGCATATCTGCATGCACGTTTTTAAAGTAAATTGATGAAAATTAATCTGACGCCGTCCTTTAAACATCTCATTGTCTCATGCTTCTCTTGTGTCACTGGTGACTATTTCACAAGAGAAAGAAATAAAAGCTATTAATGAGAACTGCTTTAAGTTTGATATATATTGCTCAGCATTGAAACACATACCCATGCATATAAGCCTACAGAAAACATTCTCTCACACACACACACACACACACACACACACACACACACACACACACACA
>CALSCE010009779.1:15645806-15661087 GCA_943593645.1 Bovichtus variegatus
ACACACACACACACACACACACACACACACACACACACACACACACAAATACCAGTGTTGTGTTTACAGGCCTTCCTGCTGATGTTAAAGTCAGGAGAGGGCGTTATTGTGTGTGTGTGTGTGTGTGTGTGTGTGTGTGTGCTTGAAAGGTCTGGAAATAATTAAGATAAGGGCTTGAAGGGACGGAGAAGGTGGAGGGAGGGGGAGGCTGACAGACATGCATCTCCCAGCTATATTTAGCAGAGTGAGGTATTCGGAGGCAGGACAATTCCTCTGTTGCTGCAGAGGGGTTTTTTTTTTCTTCCCCTGTGTGTATCCAACAACTACACCTGAGATTCTTTGAAACATTTTCCATAATAACTAAACATAGAAAACAGATTGTAAGGAGAACCGGGGATCAGGATAAACTCCTCTCCACCTCCTGGTTCGATGATATCAGACCATCAGAGACACAACAGTGTTCATGCCTTCATTCTACGCTGAACTGTGTTTGTGTTATTCATGCAAATAGTTATGGCAGAGGTGGTGATAGTGGCAGAAGAGAATACTCCTAGAAGTATCAGTATTGATAGTAGTAGTGGCAGTTGTAGCAGTAGAAATAGTACTAGTAGAAGCATCAATAATGAGGCCATAATACAAAGTAGTGACTGCTAGTATAATTAGCAATAGTGCTGGCAGTACCATTTCTAGCAGAACTGACTGTAGTAGTTGTAAAAACAGTTGTAATCATATTAGTATTAGTACTAGCAGTAGTAGGGGTGACAGTTGTAGTAAGAAGAGTAATAGTAGTCGTACAAAGAAGTACAAAAGTCAGCATTTTTGCACATCCGGTTCCCTTCGTCTGGAAGTCAATGGGTTTTCTCCAACGTGTATTTGGTTACATGCCTGTAATAAAGTATTTTAACACAAGCTTAAGAGCTTTTAACGTTTTGTTCTACGACATTAAATAAGGCAGTACATTTTTAAAGCTTTCACACGTCCTGAAAAGGCAACAAGTGGCTAAATGAGACTAACCGTCATCACGCAGAACACTGCTGCGCCTTAGGCTTAGTGGTGGTGACGTTGAAGTCACGCGACCGCGATGTAGTTCGTTTATATAGCTTAACGTTAGCTCAGCGGTTGCATTTACGCTTCAAAAGTCAGAAAAGTGAAGATTTTCTTGACAAAACATGGAAACGTCATAAACTTTTGTTTATTTGCTTATTTTCCGCAATAATCCAAAATAAAAGTCCTATAGAATAATACTTTTTGTCAAGGGAACCAGTGTGATGCTAACTTCTGGGTTGTCCTACAAAAATACATCATCCCTGCAGCTCTATAGAGATAATACGACTAGTCGTAGCGTTCATGATGCCATAATAGTTAACAACACACTAAGTAGGAGAGGAAGTAATGGTAGTACTACAGTAGATGATAGTAGGAGTAAAAGCAGTGGTACTGCAGTAGTAATACTAGTAGTAGTGGTACCAGTAGCAACAGCAGTACTTGAAGTAGTCGTAGTTATTCTGATTATCAGTCTGCACTTGTCTGCCTTGAAACTAGACTGTGCTTTACAGTAAATTACCTCTAATGGACAGACACTTATAGCAATGCTTTCATAATTACTGGCTTTCCTCCGGGGGCATAATATCCTCATTTCCAATTAAAAAACATAATATTGAACAGGGCCAATGTTGCTGCTGCTGTGCAGCTGCCAGCCCCGAGGAGTGTATTCTCCCTGACGTTAAATCCTTTGAAAAGACTCTGGAAGCCTGAATCTGCCTCGCTGAGTTTCGACACACCTACTGTAAAAATGTTTAGTGGTATCCCATGTGAATCATTGACTGAAACAGAGAATAAAAATTTTAGTTTCTGAATTTCCAGCCTATACATCCACCAAGTAGTTTGCTGCAGGCATCTTGCGTTCACTCCTGGCTCTCCCTGATACTAAAACACTGTTTTGAATCAAAATCGCAGGCATTGTAATGCAGCGCTGCCATTAAATATTGTGCAAAGCAAAGCAGGTTTGTGTCTGTTTTGAGGAGAGGATCAACAAGGAGATGGAGCGCCCAGAGGCATCGTAACCTGAACATCGTAAAGACAGACGACTCCACCTCAGCAGCATTAAAACGGGAGAGAAGACTGCATTAAAGAAACAGGAAGGTGGAGGGGGGGGGGGGGGGGTTGGAACCACAGTTACAGTTGGGACTGAGAGAAACAGATAAAGGGAGTTTTAGGTAAAACTTATACACAAACTGAAGCTCCAGGCCCGAATCCATGTGGCGCTACTAATATTCCCCAGATTTAAGCTGATTGGGAAGAAGCCCGAGAACCAGTTAAGAGATCGATAAAAATATACTTTTACTTGGAGAAACAAATCTGCATCAAAGTGCCTTGATAATGAAACATGTCCTCCTCAATAAACAATGAAAAATAAAATGCCTCTTTAATAATAAATAAACACCTTTTCCATAAGGAAATGTGTATGAACGGGGTTTTGATCAAAAATAAAGCAATTAACAAAAAAAGCCTGCGGACGTTAGGTTATCGATAGGGAAGCACAGATAGTACTAATACCTTTTATTGATTGTTTACCGTAACCAGCTACCTAATAACATTAGTGACATATTCTGACATTGCATTACATGAAGAACAGGCTTTACTTTACTTTTTATTTTTATATACAGACATATATTTTATGTTGCCCTTTAGGCTACCATTTACAATGTGCTACCTTTTCATGTTTACAAGCAGCAACTCCTAATTTGACTTGCTTTGCATTGTCATTTTTTTTTTTTAGAAGGTCACATTTTTGAGTTCCAAGTTGTCTGGAAAGCAGCATCAAATCCTCCCTGATGCAGGAAACCTGGTGGACACGTATTCTTTGACACTAGATAGGTTTCATTACGCTCAAAGTCACCCTTGATCAGAAAAGTTAAGACACCAAAGAAGTCTGAAAAGGACCTAAAGACCAGAGATTACGGCTGATAATATCTGCTATAATGAGGTCTGCATTACATCATGGGAGGATCACAGTGGCCTGAGCGTTGTCGTCTCCACCTCTCTTAAGCCCTAAGTAAAAGGCGTTGTCACACAGACAAGGGACTAAGTACAGTACTTCTATGAAAATCAAAAAACAATGCATACTTTTTTATCTTTGGTGTAGTTGTTGTTCTGTGCTGTTCAGACTTCAAATCACACAATGCTTTCAAATGAATTATGTCCAAAGAATAACTTTGGAAAATATAAATGAAGATTAGGCTACCTAAAACATTTTCAGGCAAAATGTCAAGTATCCACGCCTTTTTTTTAAACTGTAGGCCGACTGACACGATTGACTCACCACATGTCTCTCGGTCTATGTAGTGAATAAATAAATGGGTAAATGGGTTAAGACATGCAGAATCCGGTGCACCCCGATAGCTCACCTGGTAGAGCCCTTTATTTCTGCATGTCGTCCCCTCTCTCTCCCACAATCCTATTTCCTTCTTTTCTCTTCTGTACTGTTGAACAAAGGCCGCAAGTCTAGCCTAAGATAAACATCCATTTTATTCAAATAGCTTTTTCGAAACTTAAATATTTCCATACAACCTGAAGAGTGCCTTGTGAATGCATCTAGCGTTGTGCTTTCAGACGCTTAAATAATTCATTTTATTGCCCTAAACAGTCATCTTTTTAATTAACTTGAAGAGTCAAACGGGTTAAATTGGGCCTGAGCCAGTGTTTCATGTCCCAATGCAATTATTCAGTGAAGTTATGACTGAAATATGTTCTTTTAAAAGTATCTATAGAAGTGCTCTTAGGCATTTACAGAGATAAAGAGATGGACGTAAGATGAAGATGCGGAGATGTTCATTCGTGTCGTACTATACCTTCATCTCTTTTTGAGGTAGAGATACAAACAGTGGACAAAATAACTACTGGAAAAGAGGAGAGAATGGAAGATTTCCATGTAAAACGTTTGTAGCCGCACACTCACCTGGGAGCTGCTGGAAACTGGGAACGGTTCACATCAAGACATTAGCCAACAGCCTGGGGAATACAGCACAGGAAACATGAAACCCAACCCCTTCCTCCCCAACTCTGAGAGTGAGTGAGCGAGGGAGAGAGATCCTCACGTTTCTGTGTGAGAACATACGTAACTGTACTCTGCTGATAAAGACGGCTCCCAGTCCATGCCACCGCAATTTTAGAAACCAGTAGAGCTTTATTGTTTCGCGACACGGATTTGATGTGAGCACATTAATCTCATCTCATCAATCTGACCTGACACATAATAGTTCCACAAGTGATATACTATACGCCTTCAACGACACATGTGACCACTAAATCAGGTGTTTTTAATCTCGACATGGTGTCTCTGTAAATTAGACCCTTTGAGAATATATATAAATTAGACTATAAAATAAGACACTTTATTTCAATGATATTTGATGTTTTGACTTGAAGCTTGTGGAGCAGCTTACGTGTACACATAGGGTTAAAGCTTCTATCAATACTTTTATGTGAGCAACGGATCAAACGACTGTGATTATGTAAAAGAGGTCACTTATAGTGAAAAACCCACAAGAGAATTATAACCAACTCTGCAGTTCCCTTCAGCTCTGTGAAGCGTTTAGCTGTCTTTCAGCTCATTGTTTGGGTTTTTTACGACCCACAACTTTACTGTTTTGGTTCACTCTCACCGCTCTCACGGCGTCGGTTTTTTTCCGATCATTAGAGATTAGCTGGTGAACTAAGAGTTTAAGAGATAAAGAGACAGACATCTCCACTAAATAGCTTTACATTATCGAACTCGAGTCTTGTCTCGCAATGTTGTGAGAAGTTTCGAAATGAAAAAAATCTTGATGTTTTCAACAGTTATTACGAAATCCTACAACTCTGCAATAAGCTTTTGACTCAACTCAACTTTATTTATTCATATTGTACCTTTCGTAGAAACACGCAAGTGCAGAAATACTCAAGAATAAAAATCATATTGTAAGACTAAAAATAACAATGAAATGTTGGAAATGAATAAACAAGTCATTAGCATAAAAAAGGCCAGGGATGAAAACAATTATGTAAATTATTATTTATTAAAGGTTTAAAAACTAAGGCTTTAACATTTTTTAAGTAATTTTAGTTGCTTTAAGATTTTTCTTGCCAGGTGTTTCATGATGTGTTCCTTATTACAGTAAATACATGTAATGCGTTGAGTGTATCCAGTCATTTCTTCCATGAATTACTGGTTACCTCACCTCTACTCTGAGTCATCATACACGTTTAAAAAAAGCTTTCATTTGACTATAAATGTTTCTAAAACCACTGTGAACCAATGAATCTTTCACATTGAGTCAAATCATGACATTCACCAGCGCGGAGTAACAAGGATTTCACCTTACGACGGCGGTGTGCATGTGCGAGGGATTCAGGTATGACATGCCTGTAGGAAAGAAAAACAGAGACATGTGGCTTTAATGTGGAGCAGGCCTGGAGCAGGGACCTCCATGCAGCCTGGAGACCTTGAAAACACACCTCAGGATGGAAAGCAGCGAGGCACACACACACACACACATTCCTCCAGCCAGATATCTCAAGTATGTGCTGCGGTTTGACTTCAGATCTTACCTGCGAGAGGCTGAGCAATACAGCCGAAAGCGTGCAGGTCCTGTAATGATTTCAACATGGTTTCATTCCCTCTGTTTGTGTAGATCAAACCTGGGTTAAATAGTTTTTGCATACCTTTTAGCCGATGCGACGAGGGACAGAGATCCAGGCAATTGGGAGATGGAAATAAACGCGACAAATTATTTATTAAATTGACGTATATGTTCTTTATCTTCTGAGGAAACTATTGGATGAATGTTAGTGACTTGTGAGAAATGCTTGTCACTTCCCCCAGAGCGACACTGCAGTGAGATCAAAGCAACGGAGAGATTTTAGATACGACAGGGCTGAGTGGATGCCTATGAAACATACATGAAAGGATTACAAGAGGAAGTTCTTGCTCGAGTAGAAAAAGAAATTCTGAAAGAAGAAAAAAATGTTTTAGGTAGATGGGGAGAGATGAATTTATAATGTTTAATTTAACTCATGCGAAGTCAGAGGAGCTCAACAGTGCTCTGAGTCGGAGGGAGACTACATTCCTAGAATGAAAATCTATTTTCCCACCCCGAAAAGTACCTCATTTATCAATTTTGGGGAGTGTCATTGTCTTCAACAACAAAGTAAATACACATGTCTGTCATTTTTCAGACTTTACACCCATGTACAGTATGTACGATAAATGCACTTACAGTACACAAAGTAGAACTAGAATGAGTTTGGTTGGAAGAAAGAGTAGTGTCCTTTTTCATCTACAGTGAATTGTTCTGCTAAAATGCCATTACAATAAGGTCACTGTGACCGCAGGTGAGCGTAGATTAGCTCGTATAAAACTAACAACATGCACTTAGCTTTTACAGCATGCACTCAATCTTACCTCTTAAATCTTTTTTTCTTAAGAAAGTCTTCAAAACACTTTAAGTACAACTAAAATTAAAATGCTTTTTTTTTTTTTTTTTTTTCTTTTGTGATGTAAATTTTGCCCTATAAATTTCATGCCCTTTGCAAGACGTGGACACAAAACAGCCATGAAGCGTACAACATACCGCAGACCTAAGCTGCTGTACGTTTGGAGGTGTTAACATGCCTGTTTCTTGCACAGAAGGCGTATAGCTGTACAAATGTAGGCATATTTGTTATTTTCTGTTTTAAACCCACCGCCTCACGGGAATTTAAAGATCAATCAATTTGTTTGTTTGGTCCACACAATGCGTAGTTGAGATTGGGAGCTGTGTATTACAAGTTAATGTTTTAATGTATCTTTGCAAAACTACAATTTAAGCCTGAACTTTATAATGTTTCATTCATATGTCCAAGCACTGGCAGATAACCTAGTGTAGCTAGCACCTAGCCTCATATGTTCCCCACTAGGTCCTACGGTATGTTCTTGATATAAACTAACATTTTAAGTGATCGGTAAGGGCTGTCTTTGCAGTTCAAATCACAAACGAGGAAAGGAGATGGACGTTTCAAATGCAGTTTGAATGGATTTTTTTCCATTCAGCCACTTTGGAGATATCAATGTCGAAAGTCAAGAAAACCGTCTTGCCTGCAAATTTGAGGGGCTTAGGTTTCAAGGAGTACAGCATCAGTAGGCTTCACGCTGTAGGTGGGTGATTTCAACAGATTGAGCCAGAGAAACATACATCGCTGAGAACATAAAACCCTGTGAAAGGTCTCGTTAATGTGTCATATTTAGAAGTCATTAAGCTGGGGAACATAGATAAGGCTCCAGTAGAAAACTACAAGGTCCAATGGTGAAAAGTGCCCTTGCTAATGTCATTGTGCCTGCTAGAGAGCTGCAACGCAATCATCATTTCCAAATCTGACCTGAAAATGTCACAATCAGTTAAGAAGCTGTGGTGTGATTCTGATGCTGTGTCCCTTAGGTGTGAGCTAGTTATCGCGGACGAAAGGCGCTTTTTTGGTTTCATCTCTAAAGATCCTTGTCGACCAGCAGCTAAAAATCTTGGAAATAAATCAGATTTGTGTACTTGCTAGTATTAGTAAGTATTAGTTTAATGATTAAACCAGTGGTGAACTACCTACTTTTTCTTGTGTGTTGTAAGTACGATTTTGTGTACTTGTAGCAGTCTGGTCCCACATTGCCCATTATGTGAAACGTATTTTTTATTTTATGTTCATTTTAAATACGTTTCTAATCAAAGTCCACAGAAGTCCATGTAAGGAGGAGGTCAAACAAAGAGAGTTGGGGATTTTCACTCGGAAGACTGGTGTTCGTGTCCCGTGTGAAACCAAAAGTCAATGTTCAACTTTTTATTTACGTCCATAAGTTAAATAACGTAACAAATGTACTTATTTGAAGTCAAATCAGTGTGTCAATGTGGACCATGAAGGAGTTTTGTTGCATTCTTCATTTAAATTTTTTTTCAATTTACATTATTAACCACATGTTTAACACTGCGACTGTAATCCAGGAGATGTTGTTTCACTCTTAAAGTAATTGAGAATGCAGTTTATTTGCATGGGAATGTCATTTTATGCTGGGCTACTTTATACCTCAGAAAAGAATAGTTCATACTCCACTTAATATATCTTGACAGCAGTAGTCAATGCATACTTTTCAGAATAAGATATACAAAACATGGGACTTTATGAGTTCATGAGTATGAAATGTGCTGCTGCTCTAGACCAGACAACACAAGAGCACATGAATATTCTAGAATAATAACATTTTTATCAAATAACATATACTATTGATCGCATAAAGGGAGATTCTGCTTAATGCATTCTTTACTTTGCATTGATGACAATACTATATATATGTAATAAGATAGTAGATTGTTTTTTTTAAAGTCTCTGTTCAGCTCTTTTGTAGCTTCTACCTGAATCCCTGTGGTTTGGAGTTGAGTTTCCATTCCGTGTTCCTGTTTGTACTTTCAGATATCAGCCTAGTTTTACTGTTTACTGATCGCTTTCCGCCATGTTGGAGCAGCACAGCTCGACCGCTCGCAGCTTCACGGCACGGCTGAGCGCGACTAACCTCCCTGACTATGGAAAAACCTTATTACAGTCGTACTTTTACTGTGTTAAGTGTTTGTTCAGTGTTGCTATAATTCAGGATTTTGCAGTAGAGACCATGCAGGGCCACAACTGTTCCGTCTGTCTTTCCTAACTCTACCTCCTGCCATACCAACACGATCACATTCCACCCAACTCTGGCCTTGTCGTTATACGCCACATCGGTCCACTATTTGCACCTATTCACTTCAGCGGTGGAGCTCCATGACGGTAGCAGACAATGTTGGCAGGATATTTGTAATGCAGCTGCAAATTCTCTTGAAAATAAGTTCTGGTGTCGCCTACCTGACAGGAGGAGAGACATCGTCAACAGTGTTCGTGAAGTCACCTCCGGTTTCATTCTCAACTCTTCAACAGTGAAATCTTTTCTTCTCCTTGGAAAATACCAAATCAGGTGAACACAGACGTTCACATATGTTAAAGTCATCCTCTGACCTAACGTAGGTGTAAAGTTTCCTGCTGTTAGAAGCAAACGCACACACACACACGGTGAAGATTTCTCTCTGTCCAGCTGGAGACTATTAGTGTTGTTCCAGCCCACAGGAAGTCAGCCATCATTTAAGGCTGACAGGTACATGGAAGGATCTCACCGACTCTCTGCTCTGCTGTTCTGTTCAGACAACAGCTCTGTAATTCTTCACAGCGTCCTGGCACTCACTGCCATCATCTGGGCGATCAGCTGAAGGGAAACAGCTTGCTTTATGGAGCCGTTTTCAACAAGACGAGATGGAGTCCAACTGAGAGGCAACGCGGAATTATTGTTTAATTGTTTTTTATCCCGTCAATCATTTCACATTTATACATATGCCAGCAGAACGTAATCCTCTGCCGTCCAGCCACTGAAGCAGTTGGGGGTCGGGACATAACTTTTCCACACGTCGTTCAGTCATGATGATTGATACGGCTGAGAAGATGTCAGAAGACATGACTTCTCACCAGGAAAACTGGAGCGGTGTGCCATGTAGTGTCAGAAACAAAAGGGGAGCAAAGTGCCAAACTGACGCAAGAAATCTCAGAGCGCCGCTCAAACACGTGATTGAGGGTGCAAGAAATGGACCCCAGGATTTCCCAAAAATATATATACATTTACTAGTTTAGACTAATCCCCTAATCCTACGTTTATCTCAATTTGATTAATTTCCTAAGTGCCCAACAGGCTGCAACGGCAGTGGTCACGATGCAGCATTTATTTTCTGCCGCCTGTTGTTGATCACTGCTGTTGCACCACATGCTCCGTCAAAGTTTTAATTTAGCCTGTGAAATATGTCAACATCCACTGGATGGATTGGTACAACATTTGGCGCAGACATTCATGGTTCTCGTCAATAATTCCCACTGACTTTGGCGATCCCAAGACTTTTTCTGTCTTTATGTGTTTTGTGTTATCTCAACTATTGGATGGATTTGGACTTGGTACACACAGTCATGTCCCCCTGAAGGAAGAGTTGTAAAAACTTTGCTGATCCTCTGACTTTTCATCGAGCAGCATCATCAGGTCAAAATTGTGATTCATCCAATAATAACATTTTTGGATCAAATACTTACTAACGAAACTGATGACCATCAGCCTCAGCTGCACCTTGTGTGTCGTGCAAATTACGAAATGTTACCATATACTAAGACGACGAAGATGGCAGACATTATATCTGTGTGACATCTTGTTAGCATTTATCATCCTGATGTTAGCATTTAGCTCAAAGCACAGCTGCACAGTCTCAGAGCCGATAGAGTCTTGTTCTGTCTCTTCCTAAAGGTGAAGCGTGAACTCCATTGCTAAAAATACATATGTATTGTGTTTTTATACAAACTCCCTGGCAGGGCTGTATGAGACTTGGACAAGAGTCAAAATTAAGTCTAAAAAATGTGGGCATGAGACTTGATTTGTCCGGGACTACTCCGACACTTGAATAAAAGAAAGCCGAAACATTAGAGTCTGAACTGATAAAATCTCAGAAAAATAAAATATGCACGGTAATGTTTAATTATGAAAAAAGGTAAGTGCACTAAAGGAACTTAGTCTGCAAAAATGTTTTAACTCACCCTCTCATGGTCAACAAACTAGAAATCTTTCAGGCTTTTGGGGTCAAGTCTTGTGTCTTCATGTGTTTCTTATTAATACAACTTTTCTCAACTCTTATTTATTTCGGTAGTTTGGCACATCCTTCCTGTCGTCTGACTGCATTAGCAGACTGTGACAGGAATGATTTTACCTTGATAGAAGAAGTGACCGAAGCCGCTACAATAAAAGCTCAGTTGTGATAATCCAGAATTATCTTTTAAAAGCAGCTCTGCTGGTTGATCCCTTTGTTATGTAACATGTATATAAATATAGGTTTCCCTGATGTATATTTCATATTATTAAACGCCTTCTCCATGTAAATGATTCATATGTGCAACAATACAGACTGACGCCTGATGTGCTTTAATGGTTATTGTGCTATGCTAATTCATTTTGTCACCCTCTGCTATGGCAGTTATATAATTTCATGCCAAGAAATCATCAACTGAACTGAACTGAGTTGAATTAAATTAAATTGAATTTAGCTGAACTGACATAAAGCGGGGGGGGGAGAAATGTGTGTGCGTGCACAAGCTCACATGCATGTATGCGTGCCAAATAATGCTCAAAATGTGCTCCCGGACTCGTCACACTACGCCGAGAAACTTCCAGCATCCTTACAAACATCTGACACCACAGATGGCTGAATGAAACAGCTGGTAGGCACAGCACTGTCTCTCTCCACACACACACACACACACACACACACACACACACACACAACATCCCTCTTCAGGAGGTCACGGCTGTCTCTTTGTATTAGTTTGCCTGTAAACGCCAGTGTACCATGCTGATGCTGAGGCAAGAAAAGGAAGAAGAGGGCAGCGAGTGAAGTGGCTCGCTCACCTCATTACGATATGCTAATGAGGAGAAAACCAAACCATTTACATGAATTACCTCTTTAATTGTCAAAATGGAAATCTCCAACCTCGAGTCGTTTCAACTCTTGCGAGCTGTCGAGCGTGCTCAGTTGTCCCTGAGACACAGATTACCCTTTTCCTCCACTTCACATGAATCAAAGTGTTTCGCTGACCAGCAAGCAGAAGCTGCGAGGGCAGAAGAGATCACCAACATCTGCAGTGCAACTGAAGCAGACGGTGGAGGAGTGTTGGGTTTCCTCCCTGAGCGAGGTCTATTACGTTACAGCTATTTTCATCGCACTATTGTCAGGTACTGTATTACAAAGTATAGCTGATGATACGCTGAATAGCATCTTCTCTGTCGCCGCAGCCTTTATAGAAAACACTGTTGTCAAAATCAAACACAGGGATGAGCAGTGATGAGCGGCTGCACTGTAAAGCGCATCCAACAGGTTAGCTCGGGTACTTCAAACCAACAGCACGTACGTACTGAGACAGCTCTAGTCAGATTCACGTCAAACATGTGATTATTTATACGTCATCTCCAATTGAATTAGTTTCACAATTTCAATTAGAACACTCAATATAAATATTATTGTTGTTTATATCAACCCATGTGCCTCGATGTCCAGACTCAGAGGACAAAAATGTCCGCATCCAAAAAAACTGCCATATATTAATATATTAGTATTATTTTCCACTTAAACTGAGTTGAAAAAATTACGTTTTTATTCATTTTCTTGAATTTTGATCCTTTGAATGGTGGTTTGTTTATGTCACGGTCTGCTTCTCTCCTTACCTTTTTTTTGACTGGAAAAGTCAATTATGAACATCATTGATTTTGATGCATTTTTATTTATTTTTTGTGTGCAGGAAGCCAGGAACAAAGTATGAATTTGGAAAATGGTAAAGTTTTGAAGCCAGGGCTCTAAATTGAAAGCCTGATTTGATAGAATGAATGCATGATTTCATGAATTTCAAAAATTGTGTTTTCAATGGGTTTCAATGGGGAAATCTTTGTCCTTAAGGGTCTGAGTCTCTGTATTTTGGCTAAAACGTTTATTATAGACTTATATGAGCTGAGGTTGTAGTTCCATAATAAAAATAAAAAATAAAAACCTCACCCTTTTCCATATGCATTAACACAAAAAATGTAAAAATCTAAGCCAAGAATGTCCCTAGTGAGGCACAATGTTTGTGATGCGATCTGCCTTAACCACATGTTTTAATAAACAGTATTGATGCATATTTCTAGACAATGATTGATTGTGCATCTTAACACATGCCTACAAGTCTACAACTAGACATATTATGATATATGATTATGGTATGTTCAAGTTCAAAAAGTCAAAATAAAATGTTCGGTCTGTGCACACATTTCTGCTTCTCTCATTGGACATTCACATATGATGTGATGTGAAACAAGATTAAAGATTTCTGCGAGCATACAAGTCAGAAAAGCTTTTATCTGTGACCCCAAATCTGTGTGTGCGTGCGCATGTGCGTGCATGCGTGTGTGTGTGTGTGTGTGTGTGTGTGTGTGTGTATGTGTGTGTGTGTGTGTTTGAATGGTTCCTGCAAATACAGTACAACATTGTTTCGCTGCAAAAAGCACATTTACCAAATGAAAAACAGAAAATAATAACAACGCACCTCTTATAACGCTGAAGTCAGAGTGCTCTCGTGTAGCAGTGGCCATGTGAAAAGCCCAGTTTCCATTTTCAAATGACAATCAGAACCATTAAAATTGCAGTCCATTCAGTCACTTTTCTTTTATGTTGTTGCTCTTTTTAATCTACCTTGAGTTTCTTTAGAGGCTGCAAGGTGACAACAGCCATGATTTGCCCATTTCATTTAAAATGCCAGTGTGAGAGGAGTCCCTTAAAAGCCCCCACAGTGCAATTATCTGCAAATTAAATATGCTGTCATGCTATTATCACAACCATTTCCTTCTGCCTCGCTGGATCACCATTCATAATTTAATCCTTTATGCATTTCCCCTGTTTTAGGCGTTGCCAGCACTCCTGTCAAGGTGGGAAGAGAGGAACAGGCTGGAGACGTCCTGCAGGCACAGAGATGAGCGGCCGGCCTTGTTTTGGGTCAATCATCAGGTAAAGTGGTTGTTCTAGTAGTGATGTAAACATGTGGGTCAAGACTGGAGCTGGAGAAGACAGGCTGGCTGTTTTTTATGAGACAAAACCAAGAGAGGGGGAGAATGAGGGGTATGGGTGTACGTTGATTTTACAATAATTGAGTTATGCGTGAGCAATTTTTGTAACATGTTTAATTTAGCATTTTAAATTGAATCAGTGACAAAGTCCATGTTCTGTGGCTTTTACTGAGGGTGGTTTCTCATCGGAATCTGACAAACTAAATGGACTATGTGCCAAATCTGTGTTAACGTCAGAGCAAAAATAGATTTAAATAGTTTCAAAGTAAGTGCAACAAACATACTAAAAAGGCCCATGAGAATTTACCTCATGGGAAAACCATTTTACATGTGAAAAATAAGCAAAAGAGGGGCATGATTCTCAGGTTTCTTTCCTTCCCCCCCCCCATGAATTGTATGAAATGATATTTGAAAAGCACATAACGTAACACATTTCACGCGTGATAAATAAAACGCATATAAAACTAAAGCTACGTGAGTGTCCGCATTGCACACTCAACCTCCCATTCTGTATGTAGAAATACATATACAGACACATACAGTATGAACACACACATCTACATGCGAATACATAAAATACAAAGATTTTGATTCACAGTACAAAAAAAGTTGTGTGTGTAAAGTTTATTGAAGAATCAAGTTGCTCTTTTATTTTGTATGTAATCGGAAGAATCCAGCCTTTTTATAAAGCACCAGCATCTATTTATTAAGTCATTTTTACCGGTGGATTTCTGGCATTTTTACTTCTTTTAAAGGAAACCCTGGAGAATTTTATTAGTGTTTATTATTTCCACACAAATGGTCAACTCTCCTCTCTTCTCCTCCTTATCTTTCTATAGCACATTTCAGTTCACGTCAGAGAAACCAGGACATTTGAAGTGCTCACATCTATTATGAAGATTATTAAGATTTTATTTAAAATTAGAAAAATAGGATGTTGCTACTTTCACACTGATTGACACCAGACACATGTAAAAAAAATCTAAAGTATTTTTTTTTTAATGATAAAAGGAAACATATATTTATGATTGATATATTTCAGAACATGGTTCCTCTCTGGTTTAGATTTCCAGACTGGTTTCCAGTGATCATGCACAACACAGCAGTAAAAGTGCGTCAAACAGTGCACAGTATCTTTCCACTGTTCCCCACTTTGAATAAGACCTGGCAGATTAAAGTGTCATTCTGAAGTTGAAAAGAGCAGAGGAGGTTGAGGATGGCAGGTTGGAGGAAAAAAAAAAGAAGAGAGGTTTGAATATTAAATATGGCTTTTATCACATCGCACTAGATACCTGCCTGATGTGTGAGATATGAATCCTCTTTCAGTGACTGTCAAGTGTCAGAGTACATTTTTGGCTGAGCAGAGGAAACACTGAGAGGCGGTTTGATCTCGACAAAGTGCAATTAGTGTCAAAATAGTGAAACGGTTTCTGCGGATCTGAAGATGACAGGGTGGGGCTGAGAGAGGGGGGGGGGGGGTTACCTGTATGGTGATGAATGGTGATCAGTGGATAGAGAAGGTAGAGGTAGAGAAGATGGAAATGACCTGATGACCTGTCTCTCTCTCTCTCTCTCTCTGTCTCTC
>CALSCE010009779.1:15661487-15676589 GCA_943593645.1 Bovichtus variegatus
TCTCTCTCTCTCTCTCTCTCTCTCTGTCTCTCTCTCTCTGCCTCTGTCTCTCTCTCTCTCTCTCACTGTCCTTTATTCAAAGGTATATCATCATTTAACTTTAAAAATGTCAACCTTTAAACAGTCTAGATCCTGCACAAGCTATTTTTGAAATAATCTGTTCATGTAACAACTGTATAATCTCCACATAAAGCGGAGTGAATGGTGTACCTAATGTAGCTTTATAGATTAGCTTTTTAAACGATCTGTGCAAATGAACACGTGATGTTCATTCATCTTTCACCACGTGAGTCTGTAGTGTTCAAATTACATTCCTACAGCAATGCTGCTCGGTGCATTAATACAATTGGAGGTTTTTCTTTCCTTTCTTTGAACACCTTCCTTTTTCTATTCTTTTCTTTTCCCCTCCAGTTATTAGTGAAAGCATGACAAGCAGCAAGTCTGACCATCATCTTGAATAATGTCAACCGGGATGAGTCACAGGGACGTCTGAGCAATGACTTATCCTCCTCCCAGACACAGTGCACTTTTCCCTATCCCATCATACACTAGGGCTGAGGCAGGGTGATGTCATTATTACGGGGACGTGAGACTACAGGGGAGGGGTTAGGAACAGTATCATATAATCCTGATGAATCCTGCATAAAAAAAAAGAGGAATAGGTTTTAAGATCCGTGGCGTAAACACAAACACACCTTATATTGTCTCTGAAATGTTCGATGAAATACTACAGCTCGTGTGTCATTCATCATCAGGAAAGCTGGCACAGCCATAAAGGTTGTAGAGCCATAACTCTTTTGCAGTACCGCCTGTTACATAAGCCTCCACTCACATGCATAGCGTACATTTTGCCGGTTTAATTCATTGCAATTTGCATGCCCACGTGCAGGAGGATATTTCATCCTCCCACGCATCTGCCGACTGAGCTTATACTCAAAGGTAGCACACACTCCTGTAGTGAAACTGCGGCAAAAGGTCTAACTCAGACAGGGGGTGATTAAAAAGCTGGCACAGGAGTGAGAATACAATAGGATTGCTCCACCTGAAATGATGTTAATGTGTCACACAGCCAAACACTGACATCCTGTGGGAATGACAGCAGGGCTCAGTTCTGTAGGTAGAGTTCAGGTGAAAAGTTCAACTTTGGCCTTAATTGGGTATTTAGGTGTGTGTGTTTTTTTTTATGGAAGAAGCCATCAAAGATCTTAAACCAAAAGGTCAAATGCGTTACATCTGGACATCAACATGTTACAGAAAGTGACGGACAGGTTGTGTCAGACCTGTGATTTCAGCACAGTGCTGACGTAGAGGCAAAAATAAACAAAAAAAAAAACAAAACAAAGGGTCATTAAGGGTCAAACTGGTAGAATTCTTTGTAATCTGAGCGTAAGTCTACATAATGATGAAAGATAAAAGGATTGCAGTCGTGTAAACCTTCATAGTGTCTCGTACTATTATAAACTGCTGTGTTGGCATCTGGTAAACTTTACACTCAAGGATTGTATTTCACCGGTACCTCAAACAACACACCCACAACACATTTAAACCAATGCTTCGCTGTTTTCTCCATTGCTTTTCTAACTTGTCCCTTGTCTTTTTTAGCCTTTTTCTTATAATATACCAGATGTTTTTATCCCTTTATGCCTCCCAGCAATATTCAAAAGAAACAACCCGAGAAGGGAAAATCAATCCGTTCACTGCTCACTGACATATTCAACAATAAAAGGTATTTCATTTTGTTACGAGGGGTCGCAGGTTAATTTTAATGGGACATAAGGCAAAAAGGTTAGGAAACACTGCACTACAGGAAGTGTTTCCCAGTGTAAAGCTCAAAATGGATACTGTGATAATAAGGTCAGCAGGGTCTGTAAGCAGGAGGCTTTTGTTCCATATGGAGTTGGGAGGGCTTAGTCATGTGACTTCCATGTGTCCGGAGCTGCAGTGCAGCAACAAATGAGGTCAGCCTCCAGGTATGGGCTCGAACAGCAGGCAGCGCCTCAGGACAAGCACTACTTTGCCCACACACACACACACCTTCACACACGCACACAGACACACACCTTCACACACACACACACACACAGGCATGCAAGAAAAGCACACGTCTACGCAAGGCTTGCACTGCGGCACACACACAGTGTGTCTGGTCCCAGTGGAGATGAAGAGATGCAAAATGACATCAGTCGGTCCTGCTCATGTGACTCATTACCGTGGCCGATAAAGGCGCACCATTATCTCTGGTGGGGCTGAGCAAACAGGCCAGGTTATCGCTGCACACATCACCTGAACTGGACACGGGTCTATTGATCACCGGTGTGATGTGAGGAGGCTGATGGTCACTGCACAGGAAATGAATGTTGTGCAAGAGGGAGTAAGGGTGGGGGTGTTACTGCGTCATCCAGAGTGAGGTGTTCATTCATTTAGAGGGGGAACAGTTTGTCTGTCTTTGTGTGGTGGAGTCGATGGGATTGCTATTCTTAAAGCATTAATCTATTTTTGCTCCCCGCGGGCTCGATCGACATTAAAACAAGCCGACAGATATACAGCCACTGGTGTCACCAGTGTCACCAGTGTCACCAGTGTATAAGGATTGTATGGCAGACGTGAAGCCGCCCCTAGCTTTCATTTGAAGTTGTGTTTATTTCCTTTCCCCTCCTTTGGATTCGGTCACCAATTCCTGTCAAAGACATCTGGATCGCTGGCTCTAGAGCAGCTAAATGCTCGTTCATCAGCTTGTCGCCAACATTGTTGGTCTGCTGTTTGGTGCCGGGCAGGCCGCGTGCAGTGGGGTTTTACTGTTTCACTGCATGCAAACGTTGATGGAACGAGGACGGTAACAATCCTCCCGAATGCGCTCGTGCGTTATTCTTGGATGGTTACCATTGGTGCCGCTAGCATCGTATCACACCTGAAGAATGGAAAGTATCTTTTTTCTGAACGTTTTCAATGTGTTAGATACGAGGCAGCACTTTTTAACAAGTACAATAAGATACAAACATCGTATACTTCATTTTGAATTAGCTAAATTGACTGTATTTATTCACATTAATGTGCCTTGGATTTTACCACCGGTTTGCTGACACTTAAGTAGTTTATTTTAAAACCAAGTGAGAGATACTGAAGTAAGACATTCCTGATGTCTCTCAAAACTCACCTTTTCAGATCTGCTTTTAATGTGTAATTATTTTTATGTATTTTAAAATATTTTGTCGTCTTGTTTTATAATGTATTTTATTAATCTTAATATGTATCTGTAAAGTGCCTTTGAGTAGTTTAAAAGCACTTGACAAATAAAATGTATCTCTGAATCAAAATTACGATCTGTATGATACGACGTGCATATCTGAGCTTTTTCGCTAGAAATAAATTTAAGATTGATAAGCATTGCAGAGGCTTAAAGTCTGTAAACAGACTGTGTAAGATTGATATTATGTACTCGATTACCGACCCCAGGAAGACAAGATGGTGCCATTTGCATCAGCTAATGGAGATCCTTTTAAATAAATAAATTGAAGAGGCTGAAAAAGCTCCATAGAGCTGCAGAGTTGTGTGTGAACTCTGTCATTTCTGTACTATAAACTCCTGTCTTGCGTTACAAAGGGTCAATTTATTGCATTTTCAATTCAAGGATATTGGTTAATGCAGTTTAAGTGAGCACGTGTATGTAGCTGGGTCATGTGAGACAGACGTTTGTCTTTAAATTATCCTAAAAAAATCAAATGTTCTAACATTATTTTACCCAAAGAAACCATTTGTGTGTCCGCTTGATCATTTGAGTCCATCTCATCTCTTTACCTTTTACCTGCTTTCCTCTGCTCTTCAGACTGATATGACACAGACGAGCAGAATAACACACACACGCGCACACACACACACACACACACACACACACACACACCTGGGACAGTGGTCAGCCAACTGACCCCTGGTTTACCTGTCTACAAGGTAAACAAAACAAAACATCCCTCCAGACTTTGTCCTGTCAAACAGAGCTCTTATCTCAGGTAACAGGATGAAATGGAGCTCAGATCGAACGGTCTCAATCAATGAGTAATCAATAAAACAGTACTTTGCATGCTAGGAAACCCAATAAGCAGGTTTTTAGAGGTTGTTTTTACTGTAACTTACAGAGTTGTGAGTCACCGCAGAGATTCACTATAGCCATATCAGCGTGTAAATACATTTACATGTTAGGGTAAAACTGAACTGGGGCTTCAATAAAACAAGCCCATTAATGAACCTTGTCATAAAGTAAACATTTCCCTGCAGATAGTTCCCTTTATTCCAGGTCCATGCCCTTTCTCTTTATTCCCAATGACCATGCGGCTTCGCAGCATATCGTTAATGGAGAGAGTGACACAGAGAGGATGAATTATCTCCCTCTCTCCTCCTGCGTTATAAACCCAATGTGAAGACTCGCCATTATCAATTCCCCGGCCACTCATCCAGACAAGTGATTTGTGCCCGCATTACTCATACTGACACAAAATTCCATTATTCATCTGTTAGCCACAGAGCCCCTCGCCGTGCTAAACTACAGAACAATAGATCTGAGGCTAATTGATTTGTTCGGAGGAAATGTTACATGTTTTGGGCAGATTAACATATCACAGACAGAGCTACGCTGCACCTTTTGTACGTTACTTTTCACTCCAAAAGCTTCACGTTAACCTGCCACCCGACAAACATTAAAGCAAAAACACTGAGGGGGGAACCAACCGACGTTAAGCAAGAGAGGAAAAACACGAGTTACGTCAGAGTAAAGATTTTTGTTTCTATGTGTGTTTTGGCATCACGGTAAAAAAAAACGTTTTAAACTCCTCACCTTTGCCCAATCTGCTGTATTTTCGTTATTACACTACTTACCTGAACACGTATTTAGGTCAAGAAACGCTTATCTGAAATAAACATTTATGTACACAGCATTAGTAAAACCGTGTCGAGAAAATCGCTCCGGTTTAGTACAGTTATAAATCTTGGGTATTAACTATGGACATCAGCTACTTTGCATCTTCCCAATGGATTCCTCACATCCATTCATTTTATGGCAATTCCAGCAGTGTGGCTCAACGGATGTCAGTCATTTCCATTCAACTTTGTACAAACAGTCATGGTCAACAAACTAATGTCCTTTAGTCAGACCTACAATGTACGTTCATTTTACATGTATAGTTTCCTATATTCGTTTAGATTATTTTCCCAATTACTGGTTTGAGACAATAGTGAAAAATGTTCGTCATGTCCATCCCAGTTCCTCAAAGTCCAAGGTGAAGTCTCTAAATGTCCAAAGATATTCGGTTTAATGTGATATAAAACAGAGAAAATACTACATTTTTGCATGAAAAACTTACTTTGATTACTTCAAAATAGTTGGTATTTATTTCTCTGTCGATCGACTAATCGTTGCACCTCCATCGCATGTCACCCCCACCCCCAGTCTGCCTCTACACCGTCATCCGTCAAATAAAGGTATAAAATACCAAATAAAAAAAAGATCCAGAGAAAGAAACTACACCAGCGGTCTCCAACCTTTCTGCACCACCGACCGGTTTCATGCAAGACGATTCTTCTACGAAGGGGGTCAGGCATGACAAAACACATAAAGTGCAAAACATATCATTTAATTATTACATATGTAATGTAAATGTAATTATTCCATTTTATATTATGCACTTTATTTATATTATTATTACATTGCAATATATATAATATTATACATAAAAATGTTTACAATATATATTACCAACACAAAAAAAAATAATGTTATTCTTCCTGTGCGGCCCGGAGCCAAATGATCCACGGCCCGGTACTGGTCCGCGGCCCGGTGGTTGGGGACCCCTGCCCTAAACAATATTTATTAGCTTCGCAGCAAACTCTCATCCTGTGTTAGTAAATGGTTGGCGCGAGGTAAACACAACTAAGTTGAGGGGTTAAATTCCTTGTATATCTCAGATCCATAGCTTCAGTCTTACGGCAGAACCCCTACCTGACGCATGACAAAGAAAACTGCTGATGGAGGAATAAAGAGGCATTTAGCTCGAGGGGTCACCTCTTCTTCAAAGAACTACACTCATAGTCTATTGGTTGACTATTCACTGAGAAGGATTTTCCAGTTGAAATACAAATTAATTTACAAAAGAAATCCTGAAATCCCTCTGAGCACGATATTCATGTCAGTACCAAATTAGCATTGAATAATGGCCTCCGTTTCCTCTTCACATCACAGGCAGCAGGACAGCAGTCGCCTGCAGAGACGATGTGATGTAGCGGGGCAGGACGCTCAAGACCTTCGTATCCCGGCAGATTCAATTACAGCGTCACTGACGTGGTGGTGGGGGGTTGGTTGTGGTTTGGTGGGTAAATTCAAACTGATGTGCAGATTATCTTTTTACCAAAATGACGTGTGTAGGTGCTGAGGGAAGAGACTTTGGCTGCATTTGAATGAAATACAATTCCACTCACTAACCCGCAGCCATGTTCAGTATTCATAGTATTGCAGCAACTGACAATTATCCGTTTATGTATCAATTGGGTATTTAAAAAATCCTTGTGTTGTATGGGGTTTATGTGAGTGTGATTGCTGCGGGGCGTCAGTAAGAATGAATCTTTTTTTTTTTTAGATTAGTATGTAAAACGTGTGGTTCATTAGCTGCACACACGCTTAACACAGGAGCCCAATAATGTTTAATATTTTATAGGATGATATTGGAATATATAGCAAGTTAAGTATATCTGTACGACAAATGTGGCAAAATTAAAAGTACTGTATTTCCCTCTGAAGTGCAGCGAGGTAGAAGTATAAAGTAACATTAAATGGTAATATTCAAATTATGAAATGTGTACTTGAGTTCTGCCAGTAAACTGCTGAGTCATGTTTTACACAGAAATTCATTATAAGAATAGTACGTTTCCAAATATTTATTTATTTATTTTATCCACATTTTTAACGGTGCAGCAATAACAAGTACCTTCTTGGTTTTAAATGTGTAACTCAATATACATTAAGCGTGATGCTCATTTTAAATTAATCCTTAAAACAAGCACTTACAAAATAAGCGACGTTGCTTTGTTAAATAGTCTAGAAAATAGTTTTTTTTATCTCACATCAAAGATGGAAAATCTGAGTAAAATGTTGTGGAGAACTACTAAGTGAAAACATTATCACTGCAGGAGCACATCAACAATAACACATTTATTTTCCAGTGGTGGAAAGTAACTAAGTACATTTACTCAAGTGCTCTACTAGTAATTCCATTTTGTCATACTTTGTTCTTCTATTTCTACATTTTGGAGCAAATTCTTGTACTTTTCACTGCACTACATTAAGCTAATTTGAGTCAAGTGATTCAAACTCAAATATAATCATCTAATAAAGTATGATGTCTTATTATAGATTAAGCTGCCCGCCAGGATATAAAGTAGGTACAATGAGCCGCAGCTTTACCAGCTGCAACATTAAAGTACTGTATAATACAATGTTCATGAGTCTGCATAATGAGTACTTTTACTTTTAGTGCTTTGAGTATATTGTGATGCTAATACATGTCATTTTGCTAAGATTTTGCATGCAGGACTTATACTTGTAACAAAGTATTTCTTCTATGTGGTTTTGCTACTTTTACTTGAGTATTGGACGACAAAGAAGCACCTTTAAAATAAACGCGTATAATCTCAAGCTTTCTGTCTCTGTCCAGCCTCTGCGCTTTATCCGCTGTCCCTCAACAGAGTGTCAGGATATCCAGAGGAGTCCTGTAGGCTGTGAGGGGCTCGCAGCAGCACCTGGTGTGTCTGAACTGGAAACCTGATCATCGGCAGGTACAAGAATAGCTCGACGGGACCGCTAAAGGCCACTCCCCTGACCTGCTGTGAACTGTCATTGAACTTCTGTCACTGCTGAGGACAAAATCCTGCTCGGCGTTTGTGCGGGCTCAGCGTTTTTTTTTCTTAACTCACTGCTCAAAAGCTTTTTGACATTTTGACAACTGATCGTTTCGGTGCAACATGTTGCATTTTAACGTCAATAAGTCACCAACACATTTATTCAGACGTACAGTATCTTCACGGTAAATAAACAAGTAGCCTCTGTGATACATTTTTGCATTGCAAAAGATTATTTTCGGTTAGAAAATATGCTAAACTTTCACAAAACAGGAAGAGGAGACTTTTGGACAAGTGAAAAACAAAACATCTGTTATTGTGTGTGTGAGAGGAAAGGTAACAGTATAAATATCTTCGTTTTGAGAAACACAATCAAAGAATATTATCTTGTAACACCACAACTGTCGTTTGGCACAATCATGGATGAAAATAGACACTTCATACTTTTCTATCTTGGTTGTATTTGTTGCATGTGTGTCACAGCGTCAACCTGATTCTACGGCCTCATCTCAGCCCATTTAAAAAAAAAAAAAAAGTTTAATCCAGGCAAAATAATACACACAACAAACATGACAATCTGATGACATGACAATATAACTTCACAAACCAAGAACAAAATCCAATAATGCATTTATGCAATTTTATGCTAATATTTCTGTACTTTTACTTAAGTTGAATGTGGCACTTTTACTTTGGCATAAAATGTTATACTGTACTGTACTATACTACTAATTTTAAATTATTTCTGTGTACTATATACAAAACTCATACTTTTTACACATTAGTATTATGCTTAAAACTGTAGCTTACTTTTTTAGTAAAGTAAAGGATCAGACTACTTCTACCACTGTGAATTTGTTTGTTACAGTTTTTTTTTGAGCTTCAGTTTGTAAGGTTCGGGTATTTTACACTACATTTCAGAAGGAAATATTTAACTTTAAACTCCACATTAGCTCATACGAGTTCAAATTAGGTCTATCTTGACCAACTAAAACAGTAAAATGTTACCCACACATAAATGTATGACCCCATAATAATCCACTTACAGTATATTGTAACCCTCACAGGGACTGTTATTATGCATTAATAATTTTTGATTATTTAGGTATTTTAGCTTATAATAGGCCTAAGTATGCACTTTTATATTAACACTTTAATTTCAGGACTTTTACTTGTAATATAGTCCTTCTACAGTTAAACATGGCTGCTTTAAATAAGGCCTTATTAAACTTTACTTCCCCCTCAGCTCTACTCTCTAGACACATTCTACTCTGAGACACCTCGCTGTTATATTTTTCATTTCTCCAGCAGTCATGAGGAGCACAGGCAGTGAGAGTCCCGGGACGACCCTGACAGAGCGGGAGGACCACCGTTTGGAAACAACACACACCCATGTGCGGCCAGTAGGAGGGGCCACGTGCTGAGGTGTTTGAGAAGGTGATGCCGTAAAAGCGGCCCAGTTTGTCGCAAACCAGGTGTTTTTGCAGGGGGGGAAGGTGATGTCGTAAAGCGGACAGGAGAAGGGAGGGGTGAGGATCGGTGAGGAAGAGGAGGGGGGTGGGGTGTGTGTGTGTGGGGGGGAGACAGGAGGAGGAGGAGGGAGGAGGTGACTAGCGAGCGGCTGCGCTTCAGACTCAGCGAGAGGATCATGGCGGATGGCCCCAGGTGTAAGCGCAGAAAACAGGCGAACCCGAAGAGGAGCAGCGGTAAGTGCAAACTCCTCCGTAACCGCCGCTGGGCGATCCGGGCGGACAGCCGGAGAGCTTTTCACTCGGTAAACTACTTATGGGGACTTTTTGGGAGTGAGTTGGACCACGTTTCGGGGAGTTTTGGGGAGTATTAGTGTGTTCATATCCCAGTGTGGTGGTGTACCGTTATACCTGGTTGGCTGCTCTCTCCGCCTAGCGGTGCATGCATGGGGCCGCCTGACAGAGTGGACCGTTATCCGTCAGTTATAATAACCCGAGGAGCGCTTGATAGTTGTTTGTGTTGTTAGTTTCTTTCACTTTTCCTCTCTTTCTTTCTCTACTTTCTGCCACTTTTCCACCCATAGCAACACTTGGCGGCAGGTTGCGGCGCTTTCACATAACAACGTGGCCCGGAGAGCGCAGTTTGTTAGTGCATGAATTTTTCTTTTTTTTTTTAGGGCGAGGTTTGTTGCAGGGTTAGTTTCTTGCTAAGTTGCTGCTCACTCGGCCCCGGACGGTGCAGTTTGCCCCTCCCGTTCAATATAAATAAACTTTATCTGGTTGTTTTAATGTCCGGATTGGAAATCGTGCTGTTGCGGTGAATGCATTGGATTTTTTGCATGGGGTTTGGTCTGGTACACTGCTGCTCCGGCAAAGAGATGGGATGTTTATTTTATCTCCACTTAACCCCTCCCTGCCACAACTGCAACAGCACATGTTCCTTTAGTTAAGGTAAGAGTGGAAATTGTATTGTTTTATCCTCTTTTTTGGGGGGCGAATATAGCTTTATGCATGCATTTCCTCATTGCCTGCACCAGTTTAGCTTTATTAATATAGCATTTTTTGTTATTCTGCCTGAGTTTTTTGTTGATTGTCTTGCAAATTGCGCCGATTGCACATTTTCGACTGTTGCTTTCTGCACCTGTAAATTCGGGTTTGTGAAACGATAGCAATGCTGAAAATTAACAGCTTTTTATTTTATTTTTTTGCCATTTTAAGGAATGCCTTTTTTTTGTTTTGTTTCGAATCATAGGTTTCAAGTAATTTCTGTACAAACTATGGATTTATAGTATGTATTTTGTTGTCAGTGTTGACATTATATTTTTCTGATCTTACTTTTGTGGTATTTGTATCTGCTGTAATATAGTTGTAATAATCCACTAACATCTCTTACAGGGAGTTTATCTCTATGCTATCATTGTAACAATAATCTCAGATTAGGTGTTGGTATTCTTGAGTCCACCTGACATGAAGTAAAGGATATAAAAATATAATTTAGGTGTGGTTGTTGCACATTTACACAACCCTTCAGAGCCAGAGCTCCTCATTGGACGGTGTCTCACCTGTACTCTCCCCCTTTTACATCGTATTAGCCAATAAAAAAAGTAAACCGATATATTTATATATTTTTAGACACCGTTATGAGGCATAATGTGTGTGAGCCGAGGGGCTGGAAAGCACCTTTTTTTTCTTCTTCCTCCTGCTGACGACACGACGGTGACTCTGTGCGTCCGTACAGGAGCCATCATCATCATCATCATCCTCATCATCATCATGTTTACCTGAACGCGGATAACGGGGCTGACAAATGGCCTAGAAATAAACAGAAATAGCACCTGCGGCTCTCGACCGTTAACGGAACAGGATCTGCCCGCCGTTTCTTAAAGGCTCTGTGTCTCGTGAGGAGCCAGGAAAACCGCTCCAAATGTCAACTTGTGCAGGTAGAGATGATTTCTTTTTTTTTTTTTTTTTTTTTTTGGTTTGTAGTTTTTCACCGTGTGTGCCGCGCCAGCTTCGCATGGACGCTCGCCTCCCTTCATTCTCGCGGGATTTATCTCATCGGCTCACATTTCTGACCCACTTGTGCATGTTTAATCTCCCTTTTTATGTGTTTTATTGTGTGTGGATGGGTCGCCTTGTTCGCTCTCGTGCACTCTGCAGCTCGGTGTGAGTCACGGAGAACGAGCGGGTGCATAAGGTGGTTATTGCTCTGTTATTCCCACCGTGTGCAATAACGGTGCGTACAGGGCTCACCGTCAAATCTCTCGTTTCCATCTATTGTGTTGCGGTAATTCGTTATACAATTTCCTGAGCGGTGTGCGGAAGGGAATGGCGGTCAGTACCATTACTGCAGTGAAGGCGGGGTTGCTGCTTTTTTTTTTTTTTTTTTTTTTTTTTCTCTGGACCGGAGACAGCCAGGTGCGCAAGGTGATGCAACACCTATAAAGGTGTATTTTAACCGATTTCACTGGGATATCCATGCAGTGCGAGCCTCAGATGATTGATGGGGATATTCCTGTTTGGTTTCATTTCCAAACATTTAACGTAAAATGAGATGATGATGTGAAAGGAGCGCGTCCGTGTAACGGGGCGCACAATCAAGATGGCAAAAGGTGCTGTGATTCAGTGCGCACCGCTTTCATCTGCTGCCAGTGGAACTCATCGGCCTCTCCTGCTCGTTTTTTGTTTTCCACCTGCCTCAATTCAAACGTGTATTTTTTTTCCCCCCATTAGTTTTCATCCACATGCCACAGACTGCTCCCTCACAGCCTGTCCTGTGAATTTCAGAAGAGCTAAACGTTAGCCTGGCTGTGCTAATGTACCATGACCTCCAGTCTGTCATCACCATTATGTGGCAAACAGCTGCTGTTGTGATCAACTAAACTGTGACAGAAGCTACTGGAGATCCTACTGACTTTGTATTCTATAAGTTGTTACACATATGTCCAGCTTAACTTTGTGCCATGTATTAGAAAGTGAGTAAACATTCTGCAGAGGGATTTTTTCTTCTAATAACTGATATTGCTCAAGTGACTGGATACATTTCACTTTACACATTGTAATGCTTTTAGTCACCATGGAGCCACATCTCCTCATGGTTATCTTATTTACCGATTAATGATGAAAATCATTTTTTTCTCATTAAATTGATTCATTATTTTTCTATAAAATGTCATATAATGGTGAAAAATGCCTGTTATCATTTTGTATATACATCAAAGAAAATGAGCAAATCCTCACATATGAGAAGCTGTAGAATGTTTTGCATTTTTGCTTAAAAATTAAAATCATTTCCTACATTAATTGACTAATCGATTTAGGTTTCAGCTCTCCTAACCCCTCACGTGTCCCAGGGAACTATTGGTTTTCCTCACTTGAGAGTTTTGCTGAATCTTGTCTATTCATTATGGATTACAGTGCGAGAACATTATAAAGCAACAAATCATTACACAGATTTGTACAATTCTCCCCAAATGACAGCTCATTAGTCACAGTAATGTATAAAGAAAGAGTGACAGCTGTAGTGTACAAGGTTAATAACAGCTTCCTCTGCTACGTGTGAAGGGCACACTCAGACCTGAACTTTTTTTTTTTTTGGGTCCAAACCAGTGTCAAAGTTGGCATTGAATTTTATTTGGTGGTTTTAGTTTCACATTGCACTATTATGTTTTAGTGAACCATAACCGTTAACAAAATCATTAGCAGATCGTTATCAGACAGATTACGTAATCTGCCATTCTTGCTGGTTAGAGGCAGAACATGAATCTATTTCCAGTTCATGTACTTTAAGATAAACATGGTTTGTGCTCTTTGCTATTGAACAGTTTTTTTTTTGCGCTGGCAATCAGGTGTTAACATCCATTTCTTAAGTGAGTCTTAGTGTTGTTTTTGTGTGCCCCCCAAGTTCAAACGGCAGTGCCCTCCCCCGTCTAACCCTCTCACCCTCCCCTGCCTGCGTGCCAATGATTGCTGGCAGTCAGTTGGCCTTGCTGTACTTCTTTACAGAGAGTATTTCCCACCAGGCAGCAACTGTAAACACGCTGCTATAAAAGCCCAGGAAATGATGAGTGTCATCCAGCTATAGGCCTGCAGAGACCCTCAACAACCTTCACTTTTCTCTCACTCAACCTGTTTATGCCTAAATGAAACACTTTCCACACATTAGTCTGTGCATTAGAGTGAGTTGTAGCAGCGCGCACCGTACACAAAACTGTTATTCCTCTGCTTTCTGAAGCAATTACATAAGGACATTTCTTGTGAAGAAAAAAGTGGAGGAGAAACTGTGAAGTCGTTTTCTATTTTAGGTGCTTGATGAACTTGTTTTTAGCTCCACCTCATGTTGACCGTCCGCACTTCTTCTGTAAATGGCAGGTGTCGGCCATCCGTGCACGGCGCCTGTTGCTGCTGCCACTTTGGTCACGGCTTCGTCATCCAACGCCTTTCCTCTTGCTTCAAAGATCTCCATGTTTGTGTGTGTGTGTACGAGTGCGCTTTCAGCTGGGCTGTAATCTAACACTGCAATTTAGGGACTACAGGAATGCAGCCTGGTGTTAACATACCTTGACAGGATAAACACAGCGGCCTACTCCCTTGGACTGCTCATACCTCCAAGCCTGCCAGGGCTCGGGCCTCCTCCAGCGTCTGTCCGCCCGTCTAATGGAGGTTCTAATGGAGGTTCTTATGGAGGTTCTTATGGAGGTTAAGGAAAGGGTTTGGTGTTTTAAGATGCCCTGTGGAGTTGGAGACAAGTTATGTTTACATTCAGAGTCACCAAATGTTGCGTTGTGTGTATCCTTGAGTTCTAACATCCATTTTCACTAGCTAGCAGACTTCTTCTCTGCCTTTGCTGGCCCTTTGCTGCGTCTTCTGGCACGATACAGCCGCCTTTACATCAGTGGAATAGTGTGAAACTCTTGGCATTAATGTGTTTTGCGTCATCTGCGTGCGTGCTAAGTTGAAACGAGGTTAACCTTCAAGTTTCCCTGTTTTGGTACCAATTACCTTGCTACTGCGGGTGCTGTGCTATATTTGATAATAATTCTCAAGCCTTCACTTATTTAAATTGCAGACGTTTGGTTAATTTAATGGAGCATTTTCACTAGCAGCGACGGTGGTGCATCAACAGACCAGCGTGGTGTTTACAGCAGCGTTCAACAACTCCGTTCACTGAGTGCTGTTTTATATACATGATATCAAGTCAGGGAAACAGACATTTGGTGATATGAAAAGAAAGGTTTTAAAGGAACACACTAGCATCTCCTCTCCTCTGTAGATGCTGAAGCTATAATGCTCTATTACTGCCTAGCATGTTGTACATACAAGCGTTGCATCATCTTTTAATATAAGCGAGTGTGCCTCTGAGATATTATTCAGCCACAAGACGGGTTCAATCTCGTTCACTTATTAGATTAGTCCAATAACAACAAACAATAGATGTCATAATGTTGTCATCACATTCAGCAAACTCAAGTACACAAAATGTTATTATTCGTATCAATAACCGAAGGTATGTTTTATATGAAAGACTGCTCATGTTTAGTTGAAAGTTCAATTTTTTGAGCGTAACGCTAGAATGTATGCACAGGTGAAAATGAGTTGTGTATTAGGGAGATGGCAGTGTCCCAGTGTCAAAGGGAAAAGGTCCCGAGTGGATGTGGTCAACAGTAGCTGTTAATTGATCCATGACCATTGGTCATTCATGTTACTTTCTCCTTGTGCTGAAGAGCCTGGGGCTGTGTGTGTGTGTGTGTGTGTG
>CALSCE010009779.1:15685532-15703032 GCA_943593645.1 Bovichtus variegatus
ACACACACACACACACACACACACACACACACACACACACACACACATCCTCTCAGACTGCCTATACATCTGGGGAGTTTGCTTTGTATGCCTGCAGGTTTTGGATTATTCCTTTGTCTTTCCCGCCTACAACGCACAGAGCAGCCTTGAGTTGTTTATTTTTGATGTTTTCCCTAAACTCACCTGTAAAGAAAAAGTAGGTTAGCATCTCATTACGCTCTCAAAACAGGTCATTTCATTTCTCAGTCTTTACGTGGAGGTTTTCTGCTGCGTATTCTGTCTTGTGCCCAGACATTAGCACTGTTTGATCCGTATGCACATTGTTAGAGCAAAGATAATCTAAGACTCTTGTTCCCAGATAGTGCCGTGAAGACCAAAACTTTTGAGTTCATACAAACCCACTGCTGTCGTGTATTGAGGTGGAGTCCTTTTGAAAACGATCACGCCTGTAGCTGTGCCTCCTTCAATCCTCCCAGAGGTTCAACTTTTAATCCAACGGCTGAAGGCATATGGAGAACCTTGCGCTGGTTCTGTCCCACTGCCAGCTCCGTGGTACCCGGGCACCGACTCATCTCCCAGCTTGACGCTCCCCGCGCTGACAGACTTACAAAGCGAGCTAGCTAGCCGTCAGACATCCAGACGGCAGCGGCATGGTCTTCATTTAGCGAGGGCCGAACCGGCATGCCAGCCGAGGCTACGTGCCAAAGAGCTGCCCGCTGAGCTCGCCACGGCTACTGCCAACTCCTGACATACAGTAGATAGGCGATTCGTTTGCGCTGGCGGTGCCAAAAATACAGTGGTCTGATTAAGTAATATGATGTAAGATGATGGGACGGTGTGAAATAGCCTGCTGGATCTGGAGATAATTGTTATTGGGGAAAGGAGGCAGAGGTTCTGTCCGCTCGCCATCTGTGTTCTGATGATGATATTAGGCTGCTGACTGAATACACAGGCCCACTCATAAAGGCTCAATCTGCGAAGACGGCCGGATTTAAAGTTCATACAGTACAAATGTGATGCTTTTTTTTAATCGTAGTATTTGGAATAATCTTGGAGTAATATTGTTGATGAAGTAAATGTTGCATATTTAACTTTTTTTTTTGTAGCCAGGCCTGGTTTGGTTTCTTAACGTGGATTACTATAGAACAAACTTAGGTGAACAATCACAGCTACTAGCAGGCATTGAGCTCCCTGCTGATACAACTGTACACCCACACACACTCTGTATGAGTTGTTAGATCAGGAGGCGACGCAGGAGAGAGAAATGAATAAATCAGACTGCAAAATGTGGAAATGTAAGTAACGTTTGTGTCTGCCGATGTCAAAACGCACACCTCCGATGACATTCCTCCGGTAGCCACCAATGGGCCGACACGATCACGCGTGGCTTTATATGATCACAGGGCTTAGCTGTTTAACTCACATTGGATTCTAGAAAAGAGGGGGGGGGGGAGTAACATATGACATAAAGTTTACATATGCCGAGAGCTATGAGAATAGTTAATGCAGGAACACAGAATACAGGTCTTGTTGTATTCCCCCCTGCCCTTAAGGAACCTGCATGATGTGTTGCAGTCGCTATGTGCCATGAAGTTTGTATCTAAGCTCGTGTGTCATTGATAGAAATGTCACTTTATCTTTAAAGCAAACATTTTGACTGGTGTTACCATACAGCTGACCTCAGTTCTCCCAGCCTGCTGAGGTCAGCGGTGTTATCCAACAGCATGTTTGACATGATGGCTTTAGCCTGCGTGTGCTCCGGCATGTTCACCCTGCAGCTCGGGGCAGATCCACATGAGGCCTGTCTTGCTTAGCGTTGAGCTAAGTGCTTAGTTTAGCGTGGCCTCGCCAAGTGAAGCATAGCACAGATACTGAAAGTGCTCACGGCAATACACACTTCCCCCACAGGCTAGCTTGTGTTGCAGAGGCAGCTCTCTCTAGCAGAGACACAGCTAAACACACAGATGTCATGTTTTGCACATCACAATGCTCAGCTTTTACTGATGCTAAGCAGCTCTTTGTAACCAGTGGAAGTCTGCAGCTCTCCGACCTATTTCCCAAGGAGTTTTCTGCCAGAGAGAGTGAACGTGTGTGATATGAATACTGAGCAGGTGAGGATAGGAGGGAAATGTAGGGGAGCTGGTAGTGAGTATGAGATCATGACCACAGCGGTGCAGCGGTACCTGCTGGGGCATAAGTAAGACTCACAGAGATTATTAATGATAAGATGGAAGTGTTTCCTCCTGTTGAATCTCACTCTGACCATTGTAAAGGAGAGGAGAGATGAATGCTGCTGGCAGGACATGAAAGCAGCTTTTCAGGCTAAAAGGAGGAAGCCAGATTTTATTTTTCAAGAACACTGCTAAAAAAAAAAAAAAACAGGCGAAGAAAAAAAAAAAAGACCAGTTGGAGTAAAACCAACTATTGTATATATTTAAGTTTTCTGCTACCTCATGATATTCTTTGGAGAACATGCATTAGTAAGGAGTGGACAGAAACCATCCGGCTTTTTCCAAAGTAGAGGGGAATCATTTTTAGAAACCTGTGCATCGTGGCGTCAGGCGTGCCAGGGACCCGTGAGACGTCCGAGCGGGTCTTATTGTCTCCACAGGGAAAGAAAAGAGAAAAGATGGCACATACGTTGACTGGAGGTTATTGATGGGATGTATGATTAGCACAATGCTTCCACATTACCTGATGGCCTGATAGGAAATCCTCTGTTTGGCACCAGTGAAAGAGAAAGCGAGGCCTAATGGATATTAAATTAGTCCTTGTCGAAATTGAAAATACATCATGAGTTGCAACTAAAGCTTCTCTGGGAAATGAGGGTGTGGATTAAAACACAAGATGCGCTGGGGGTACCAGAGGCCTCTACGCTGCACTTTAGCTGTCATTCGAACGGCTCCGAAGCTCCATCTCTCCCATTATGTTTTATGATAATCATTATATTATAAATGGGTTTTAAGGCTGTAGCAGGCAGGGTGAAGCTCAGAGAGTAGAAAGAGTCATTGTGTGTGATTAAAGACTTAATAGGTGAAGCTGAATGACATTTTCAGTGCGATAACCCCAACAGTCTCGAAAGGAAAGGTCAGTGGAGACAATATTAACACGTAGAGAAGAAACCAAGCACAAGTCAGTATCAGCGTTTCTCTGAGCAATTTCTTCTCTCTTACAATGAAGAGGCAAACTCTCCGCGTGGCTTTTCAGGCAGCTCCTCCTGAGCATCTTTGTTTAGTTTGATCCAGAAGTTTCCCTCTCAGCACCCACTGATGAAGTGAGGCTTGATTGAGAGGATATTAACCTTATTGCACCTACCCCCCACTTGCAGGGTAGTGTGACAGGAAAGATGGAAGACAGAGAAACGGGGGGGTTGTGTTAAAGGTCACAAAGCAACACTGAGCCCACAGCACATGGAGAGTAGATGGCACGGACGAAAAGATCCTTCCTGTCACTCTGTTTATGCGATGATGTCCAATCTAAGACTTGATGGATGTCCGTTAGAAATTCTGCCTCTTGCACATGGAGGTCACGGGTCAGGATCAGCCCCTCTGGAACAAAAAGGGATTTGCTGTTAAGGATGCGTTAGCTGTTCGGGTGCTTGGTGAGTTTAACCCAGCTGTTTGGGTAAAGTCGTACATCAAACCCCTGCTGGCCATGCAAAGTGGCCCTGAGGGCTGCATTATAAATTAGCGTGCCAATTATTTTGTTGATTAATTAAATTACTATTTGGTATATATTAGAGCGGCAACAAATAATCGATTTGCCGATCCAAGTGTAGTGTTTGGATAATCGATTAATCTTTCCCAAGTTCCAGCCTCTCATTTGTGAAGATTTCCTGCTTTTCTAATCTAATGTCTAATGTCTAATGTTGTAGGAAATTACTGTTGATGGACAAAACAGCTATTTGATGGCATCATTTTAGGCTTTAGGAAATGTTTAAGGGCATTTTTTTCCCTGATATTTTTTTCGACCATGATCAAGAAAATATTCTGCAGATTAATCGATAGTGAAATGAATTGTTAGCGACAGCCCCAAACACACAATTTCCCAAAACCCAAATATTTAAAATGCTCGTTTTTATCCGAACAACAATCCAAAAAAAATCCAGAGAAATTCACTTTACTTTCATACCATTTTTGGGGCAATGTTGCTTGAAAGTTTGACTTAAATGATCAATCGATCAGCGAGATCATGTTGCAGATTGATTTTCTGGCAGCCGACTCTTCAATTAATTGTCAAATCGTTTCATCTCTGCTGAAAACGGATCGTGCTGCTCTTTCTAGTTGTTGCCTCTAATGCTCAACAGTGTAGGACAATACTGACAATCATCTCTTCTGTCATGTTTCAGCAGCATCATTATCAGAGTTACAATCACTTGAATGACTAAGTATAATAAGAGGCAAGGTCATTTGCACGGGAGAGGTGTATTCACAGATGACATGATGCGTGCAGACCTGCTCGGTACAAAGACAACAGTATAAACGGACCCAGAACACTGAATGACACACGCTAGACAGTAGAAAATAAATGTAATTTAAAATAAAGCATGGGTGGTTGACTCTGGAAAACCAATGCATGCTGTTTGCCATTGAGCAGGTCCGCCTCTCCCCTGAGATTCTGCTCAAACTCTATGAAAGTGCAGCAAAAGCATCACTTTTATTTAATTAAAGCCCCGCCGAGAGTCTAATGTCGTACATAATATTCACCATCTAATTACACGGTTGTTCTGGTTTCATCTCTTTTCGTACAACCACAAGGTATTGTGTCAGATTGCTAAACTTTATTTAAAAATGAAACGCAAGGAAAGTTTACTCAGCACACAAGCTCAGCAGCTACAGCCCACTTCACATTCATACACTTGGACACATTCAGGCCTGGAAACGGCCCAGTGTAATCACAGGCTTCGGCTTTTTCCACTCACTGAGAACTTGAGAGAAGTTTGAAGATTATTACCCGCTTGAAGAGGGCATGAAGAAGTTTAGCTTTTTTTTTGGTTATCAAAAGGCACGGGAGTGCTGTCAAAAATAGTAAAATATCAAACTGGATCATCTGTGTTTCGATGATTTATCGCAACCAAATACGAAGTGCCAATCGTCATCCACTTTGATGATGAACTCAATATTCTTCTTTTGAATATGAAAGCTCACTGGGAGAGAGAGAAGGAAGCAGTGAAATGTGATTACCTGCTGACAGCCCAGTCATCCACCTGACAGACTTGGAGATTACAGGATGATTTACCAGTCTGTGGCTGGCAATGTGAATGCAGGGGTAGGACTCACACGGCCCGCAGAAATGTGGAAAGCCACCGTGCTGCGAAACTACTGGGTCAAATACTAATGCTGAGCATCCGAATCGCAGCGATGACCTAGATTTGCTCCCACCAAAAGCTGTCACTCCAGCAGAACAACAGAGGATCCTAAGGTGCTGCAAAAAACAAATAACAAATCCCCAGAACCTCGGATGCGTTATAAAAGTGTCATCCGCCGCGTGTCTGCTTGCTCCTTGTTTGTTTTGCCGATCACAAGGCGCACGGTGCGGCGTCTGTGAACGGCAGGGAAAGTGTCGCGTAGGCGCATTTCACCGGGAATCCGGGGCTGGATAATAAGCTGGTTACAGGACTTCCTGCTCCAGATGTGCACCGGGTCTGACAGACATGGTGACATTTCAAGCATTTAGTCAACGTTCATATCCTGATTGATTTGGGTTAGGTTGAAAGGGAGGAATAAATCTGTATTCATGAATCAACCAAAAAAAATAGCTGGGATACAATCTGAATTCAGCTTGTTTGGAAAGTGGAACAAACTTGCATGTATCGAGATGACGCCTCGTTCCTGTCTTTTAAATGTCTGGATTGATCCAGATGTGTTTATTTAAAGGCCATTAGGAACAGATCAACTGATCTGAAATGATTAGTCGTTAGAAAAAGAAAAAGAAAAAAATCGATTAATCATTTAATCTTAGTTCCTTTATCCTTACAAAAAAAATAAATAAAAAGATTTATTGGTTGCGCACTATTTTGTGCCCGTATTCATTAAGGTTTAGATTACGCGTCACATTTTATTCAGTTTGATAGACTTTCTATTTAGCATTTAAATGAAAAGGTACTGCCAAACTGTTCTTTCTATGAATAAAATTAAATGTGGCAACAAAATAAAACTGCTATGTTTTTAGTTTTCATTGTGACCGTCATCAGAGAAGAACCCTGCTCATATTGGAGACGGATGCTTGGTATTGATTTAAATATCAACAACAGAAAGACAACTGGACGTCACAGGACTGTACAAGTACATATAATATTTAAAAAGTCTAAGCGACATTATAACTAAAGATATAATTGCATGTGAGTTAACCAGCTCGTGTTGATTTTGCTTTGTTTCGAGGCTCTGGCTCAGTGGGTGGTAGTTTGGTAGTCGTGTGGTGGCAGCAGTCCGTGTATTAACACTAGACTTCCTGGTACACCCTATGTGCCAGCCAGGTACTGCTTTCAGATGTTTGTTTTGGTAGCAGTTACCCATGTGAAATATTTGAAATTGTGATTTAATGGTGCTTGAACATAGTGTCATTTAAAGTCAGAGACGGCGTGTGGGAGTGTTTCAACACAATTTGGCAGACGGCTTGGCTGCTTGGGCCGGAATACACAGTCTCATGTAATGCTACCGCGTAAATTGAGTCTGTGCTGATGCCACCAGGGAAGATTCCTCTGCTGCGCTGTAAACTCATTTAAATTCAAATGAATGGATTCAGGAGCAGCTCCAACACGGCGCATTGTTGCATTTCAACCACAAGATAGCTGCCCTGCTTTCTTCTCCCCTCTAGTGTGTCATGTGGTTAAAGGCCATGTGCTCAGTCCCCCCCCCCCCCCCAGTGACCTCTCCTCCTCCGCCTCCTCCTGCTCCTCCTCCTCCTCCCCTCATGAGGTGGCCTCTCCATGCTCCAGTCTCTGCTCGTTCCCAGTCAATAGGCACCAGTGGACGGGTAGCGACCTTTCCGACCTCTTCAGCGCTGATTGGCGCAGCATGGCTCTTAGCTTGGCTCTTAGCTTGGCTGCGCTCTCTCCTCTCGTCTTACACTCAAATATTGCACTTGATTCATAGTCGTTGATTAGCACCTGTCAAACACTCATTAACTTGCCTACCAGGAAGATATGATTTTGGTTTGTTTGTTTGTTAGTCCGTCTGTCAGCAGGATGAAAAAATTCTCGCCCAATTTTTATGAAACTTGGTTTGAAGGTTATGGTGTTGGCCAGGGAAGAACCCAATAAATATCTGAAGCAGATCTGAATCACAGGGCAGATAGAGCACACACATATTTTCACTTAAGGAAACGGCCTTGGCGGAGGTCTGCGCTCTCCGAGTGCCCTTCTAGTTATTATTAAGTTCCAATGTATTAAAAACTACTCAAACTTGTAAAATAATAAACGTGGCTTTTGATATATAGCGTTCTCCAGCCACTGCATCCAGTGAGCAACAAACGTTAACTTCCTTCTCTAATCAACAATAAGGTGAACTACCTAGATGGTAAGATGTACTATACACAATGTGGATGGTGTATTATGGGTTACCTCATTACTTACTCAAGCGACTGAGGCACAAATGGCAGGTTTGAAACTGAAATATGACACTTAAATCAGCCTCAGTCAGTTTAGGAAATCTTGGCCGATACACATGGATTTCTTTAAGACATGTACACATTTATATTCCTCTGTGTCCTGCTGTAGACAAAACTTTTGGAGAGTGCAAAGTACTCGGAAAGAATCGACCTCATTACCTAAAAAGAAGGTCTTGTGAGTGCATCAAACGAGACAGAAAACAGCAGGTCGGACCTCATTAATCACATCATATAGATCTGATGATACTGGTATGGGCATAACATATGCAAGGATATCTATTACTCAACAAAAAAAACCTAGCAGATCTGGGTTGGATTAAAATTGCTGATTCACTACAGAAAAAGCTCCGTTCTCAGATGCCCTTTGCTAACACAAATGCTATCAGAACAGACAAAAGTGTGGGTGGCGGTAGTCTAGTGGTCTAGTAGTCAGGCTTTGAAATAGAACACCTGAAGGTCATGACTTCAATACCAAACTGCCACCATTGAGCTCCTGAGCAAGGCACTTAACCCTGAGTTGCTCCAGGGGACACTCCCTGTAGTTAGTTCACTGTAAGTCGCTCTGGATAAGAGCCTCTGCTAAATGACATGTAATCTAATATAAAAGGCTAAGGCATCTCCCCTGCGTTGCCAGTGATTGCTTCAGCAGCACAATATTGCGCTTATTGCAGATTTATTTTTCCGCACCGTCCAGATCTCATCTTCTCTGAAGCATAATTAGCCTAAACAGTGTTTTCAGTAAACCTGTTAAAGGGGATCTCCAGTCTGGAGACTAGTTCCACCGTAGGACAACGGCAGGTGAAACTGCAAACCGTTAACATGGGTATCTGGACTCTGGGTATAACTGCGCCCGTGTGTACGTCTTTAAATCTGTCTGTTTGGTGGCCATGCTTGTGATGAGTACTTTTTAGACTTACAGTCCTCTGGGTGAGTCAAGCTTTCCGGTGCAGTGATGCAGAGAGTCGTAGAGCGGTTTGGACACTCACAGCTGTAGAAATATTGTCACATGAAGTAAAATAAATAAAGTTTTAGCATCACCCGTTTGCTGCTTTTCCCATTAACACTCTAGTACCTCAACATTTTATCCCAAATCAGGTCTCAATTTGATCCAGTCCAAGGAATTTTAATCACACTCCATATTGAACTGCAACATGACGTCACACAGTTACATGTTATAGTTTTTAAATGATAGCAGTCAGGATACAAACCTGTTATGAAGTAACTCTCATTAGCATGTTGAGCAAAACATTTGTCATGCGTGTGTTTGATGCATGGATTTGGTTTGTGCCAAACTCTGTTCACAAACTCTGGTTTTGCTGCAGTCGCCGAGCAAAGTATATTAGTACATAAAATGACGTGATGGGATACTGCGAGAACAACAGATGTCCCTCCAAAAAAAAAAAGCAAAGGTGTACAGTATGCAAAAATGATGGGCTGACAGCCACATACTGCAATGGGACATTCATTATTAACTAGCTATGTGTTCTGTTCTGGCTTTGAACAGGCAACTATAACGTTAAGCTGCACTACACTAGACTGTGGGGAGGGTAAACCTTAGCCCACGGGCTGCAGCCTGTTTTACTGTTGTAATATCAAGACGCAGGGAACAGGGAAATGAGTGTGGAGCAGCTTTCTGAAAGGAACCTGTTTACCCTGTGTTGTGCTGCAGTCTATTTGTGCCCGTAATGAAATCAAAGAGTCACATGCAGGTGATGTATGGCTAATATATAGCCTGTCATGAGCCTAAGCACTGTGAAAGAGTAATGCACGTGCACACACACACACACACACCCACGCACGCACGCACACACAGTCATTTAGCAAGCCAACAAGATTTAATGACTAAATCTTGAATCTCGTGTCTGCCAAAGTGGAGGCCGACATAAAAATGGAATTACAAAAAGAAAGAGAGAAGAAAGGAAAAGTGCTAGTATGGCAGTTTCTTTTGGCACACACACACACACACACACACACACACACACACACACACTGTCTCCCTGAGTAACAGCTGGGCTTCTCTTAGGTAAATTGAATCAGTCGCTCCCCGGCCCGTCGGGCTCTTGTGTGGCCCCCTGGCATGGAAACTCAAGCCATCGGATTGATTTTTGCTCTATCACAGTCGGCCTCCCCCTTTGCTCCGCCTGGTGTTTCAGGGACGGTCTGACTAGTCTGACTGAGTTGAAAGCCTGGGAGGTCGCTAACTGGCTGCCGGACCCACCGGAGCCCTCCTCGCTCGGATTCATCTCCGTCACCAGTAGTGCGTGTAGAAGTCGGTCTCGCTGTGGCTCTGACAGCGGCTGTTATACTGTATATGTGAGTGTCTCCTGGGAGTAGAGCTTATGTAACTTCCCTGGTCTTTTATCCTCACGGGTCTGCCTCAGGGACGAGAAGAAAACGGGGTCAGTCCAGCTCTTCTTAATCGCTTATACTTTCAGGCAGCCTTGAGACAGCGCGCACACACACACTTCCACACACACACACACACACACACACACTTCCATACATACACAACTCCTTCAGCTATTTTCTGCCTGACTTTCAGGTCCTGCCCTCAAACCAGCCCTCCATCTTTAGCCTTCAGACTCTCATTAAAGAGATATTTCACCAAAATCCAGCGTCTTGTTCCCCGGGCTGTTTGTCAAACCGCAGGGAAGCAAGTCAGACAAGGCAGGCAGACTACATCACTGTGATTAGCCTGTTAACCTCTTACTCATGAGTGTGTGATGTTACACCGGCAGAGAGCCCATCAGAAGTGTGTCCTAAATAGTATTTTGAAGCAGTCCTGAGACTGAAAGTATCACGGGTGGGAGGGGCCCACAGTAAAGTGCCTGCCCTCCACTGACCCGGGCTTCATGCCTCTAACATCAGAGCTGTGTGTCTGCCCCTTTTGTTTCATGGTGCATGTTTTAGTTTCTGCTGTGTGTATCTGCTTAATGTAGACGATGTAACATTATGTCTAGAGCTGAAACGATCGGACAATTAATCGGTTGTTCGATCATCAACACATTTGATAATCCAAAAATGGCCAAAACAACCGATTAAGCAAAAATGGCAAAAAAAAAAGAAAGAAAAAAATTGGTTTCAGCTACTCAAATTTGAATTTTTGCAACTTTTCTTTGTCTTCTGTGATAGAAAAACTGCACATCTTTGGTTTTGGACAAGACGTGATAAACTATTTATTTATATACTAACTATTTTTCATTATTTCATTTATTTTCTCACATTTTGTAGAGAACACGATTAATAAAAAAACAAAAAACAGATTGAAAATAATAATAGTTGCAGCCCTACTGTACACATCTTTGAATCCAAACGTTAGAGATGCTCCGATCCAACTTTTTCTTTCTACACACGGTAACATTTGGCCTGGATTTGTGGTGGAGCTAAAAAAAAGTCGCCGCCCGCTGTGATTAAATGATGTAACAGTGAAAACTCAGAATTTTAGACACTGCATTTAATGTGGATTGGTCACTTCATGGCCAATACCCAAATTAACGTAAGGCCAGTATCAGAAGTCTAGTCTGAATATTGTTTGCTTATTCTTTGACTAATTGATTTAAATCAAAATTTTGCCAATTTTACACAATTTCACTTCATCATAGTTCTTGCTCGGCTGCCTGTGTAACATTTAATATTTGAAAAGTTTGGCTTCTTTTGTTAAATGAAAATATGCGTATAAAAAAATTGTCAAAGTACAGTATTTTTAAATACCTTACTTGATTCTAAATATTTACGAGTTTAATTTTGGTAACAAAACTCAGCACCACTATCAAAGGATTTATAAAATTAAAATAAAAACACAGAGCTCTAATTACTAGTGTCGATGACAAAGCCTAAAAAAATATATATATATATATATTTGTGTAACTCTTCATCGGGTCCCCGTGACACGAACCTTGGCAAGACAAATGATGACAGAGAGAAACACAAACAGTCCCAGAGCGGTGGCTGCAGGTCTGTTACTGTCCCGTGTCCTAAAGGACGGATTCCTTTATCACTTCTGATTCACATCCAAGAAACGAGCAGCACCAGGCCGCTGGTGGAAAGCCCCCCGCTGCCAGTCCGGTTCTTTTAAATGCATGGGAGGAGAAATAGAAGTACTCATTTCAAAACAATGAGTACCTAGCAGCCCCCAAGCCTGTCACAATGTATATGTGTGTGTGTGTGTGTGTGTGTGTGTGTGTGTGTGTGTGTGTGTGTGTGTGTGTGTGTGTGTGTGAGGAACGATGCAGGCAGGCATTCATATATTCACATAACCTGCACTGTCATACTTACTCAGAAACTCCCTCTCTCCCTCCCACTCACATACACGTGCACACACACACACACACACACAAGCACTCTGGCAGGGCGTTTCCCATTTTACTCCACCACAGTAGAGGAGAGTATATACTGTATCTTAAATTTAATTTCATACTACAATACATACATGAATCTGCCGCATCAGGACACACATATACCGTCCACACACACACACACACACACACACACACACACACGCTAATCTTCTCTGCCAAAAGGCCATGCATAGCACATATACTCCTGGATTAAAGGGGTTTAAACACTAATCTATCATGGATGATTTATCGTGTACAGCTACTGTTTGTACACTGAAATCTCTGTGTTTTACCTCCTGCAGGTCAATTAAGCAACAGATCAGAGTGAAGCTGCAGTAGTTAGTTAGTTAGTAGTAGGTAGCATAGTTAATGACACGCCTGCAGACAACATCACATGTTCAAAATGACCTGTATTGCCGTATACATTGTTATTTGCATTGGATTACTTTACCAATTATTTAAAAAATTAATAATTAATACATTTTTAGTCTGGAACATGTCACAAGATGGAGGAAAAGAGGCCATTACAGTTCCCCAGACCCTATGGTGGCATATTGACCAGCAGTCCAAAATCCCAAGAAATTGTATGAAAATAAAGGAAATCTAGCTTCTAAATGACGACTATCATGGTTGCATCAAAGAATCTTATCTCACAGGTGTCACAGCAGCAAAAGAAAACTGTTTCTGTTTACTGGAAGAGCCTTCATATGTTACGTATGCTAGAAAACATGAGATGAGGGCGTCAAATGTTGAAATTTGGTCTGAAGTGGAGGAAAAAGTGACTAAAAGTTGTAAACTATAAACCTTTTATGAAATCTGTGGAGATGTGTGTATATGTGTGTATCGGGGGAAAGAAAACGTTGGATCGGAGCATCCCTGATGTTCGCATTGAAAGAGAAAAGGAGCACGTCGGTCTGTAAGTGCTGTCCATCAAGTTTGGTGTTTTTTTTTTGTTTTGTTTTGCAACATGTAGCTGAAATGAACAACATTTCTATCAGGTTGTAACATGTATCCAATTGGCCCAGTTTTTCTTTCTCATCCCCATCGTCCATGCAAAGCTGCGTGTTTACCACTAATGTTGGGAGGGAGGGCTGATCGGTTCATAAGCCAGAGTAGATCTGAGAGGAGGACGAGGTTCAGAGGGGGGAGACAGGAAGAGGGACAGTGCTAAGGTAAACAGGAAGTGACCCCCCCCACTTCCCTACATGTCATGTCCTGTATGTGGACCTACTGTACGAGTGTTGAGGTTACATTTGTCGCCAAGAGAATGAGAAGCGTGTGTGTGTGTGTGTGTGTGTGTGTGTGTGTGTGTGTGTGTGTGTGTGTGTGTGTGTGTGTGTGCGTGTCTGTGTGTGCGTGTCTGTGTGTGTGTGGGCGCAGAGAGAGATCTGACATGTTTTATTAGACTTGTAGCCTCTTATATGTTGATATGTAGGTCAAAGCTGTGTTTGTACTGTATGTCTCTGTATATGTGTGTGGGAGTGAAATCCGAACAGCACCGCGTTAGCGTGTGACCCAGTTGTTGTCGGAGAGAGTTAAATCCTGCTGATCCTACACTTGTCACACACACAAATAGTGGACGGAGTGTGTGTGTGTGTGTGTGTGTGTGTGTGTGTGTGTGTGTGTGTTTTGTCAGGCAGGTAGCAATATTCAGTGTGCCAGGTAAATGTCAAAGATGCATGTAGTCTGCAGATCACTTTTTACTGACTTCCAGGCTTAGTGGGACAAAATAGGGATGGGCAATATAACGATATATATCTTCATATTCATATTTTTCTATATGGTTTTATATTGCGATATAGGCTAGACCTATAGTTACTATATTTAAATAGTTTTAGAATGTGGTTAATTAATTATGTAGACTATTTATTTATTAAATGACCATATTGTACACAAAAAACACAAAAACACTTTCTTTTGTCACAGAACAAACAATCCCGTGGGGTCAGAGGTCAAAGTGCAGAGAAATGCCTGGGAACTGGCAGAAATTTCAGTTAAAAGCCTTATATATATATATATATATATATATATATTTTATTTTATTTTATTTTATTTTTTTTTGTAATTACAATTATTATTGTTGTTGTTGTTATTATTAAGTTGTTAATACTTAATATTAATACGTCTATCAATCGATTTGGGTTTGATCGCAAGTCTCAATTCTGAGATATTCAGATCACAGATTGTGCCTTTTTATTCATTTAAAAATACATTTTTGTGGGCCAAATGGCCATTCTTTTATTAAAACAAGACAGGATTAGTAGTGCAGTTGTTATCCTATTTGCTTTACTAAACACAAACAGAAACTGTCAGATTCAAAACACTTTGTTTAGATATTTAATACAAGATGCTCTCTGAAATCTGCAGATTGTCAGTGCTGCACAAGCTTTGCTCATTGTCACATCTGCGGGGGGATTCTCGAACGCTGCTGATACATATCTGAGTAGCAGCACTGCTCTGGAAATGTGTCGTATGTGTAACATTTACTGGTTTCAGTTTGACTCACTCTTCTGTTAAGTAGAAACTGAAAGATTCAGGTACATAGAAACAAATTGTTCTTCATCTTTACCTGTTTTCCTCCAACGGAAATTTCAGTTTTTCCAGTATTTTCCTTACTTTACATTTATACTTGAGTATTGAACCTCATCTGGCATCTGGCCATCTTTCTTTGTACTGTACGCCTACTTAAGTTGGCATTAAAGAGGCATATGTGTGGAAGTCTGCCCACCATAATGCACCTATCAGAGTGAAGCAGTGCTGTTCTATCTGTGTTTTAAATATCAACATTATGATGGACTTATTTCATCCATCCCTACTGGCTTATTATGATGCATATGATGTTGCACTTCCTCATTTGAATATCAACAGTGTTTCAACCCAAGGCTGTGTACTCACTAAAGCCGCAGCCTTGTTGGTTTTAATTATGTTGATCTGTGAAGCTTTTTATCAAAAGGACAAGAGGAAATGATTTAGTGTTTGTGGGGGCAGCTCCCTTGCTGCTGTTTGGAAGATTCTTTCGTAAAGTTGAATTCACGTCTTTTCACCGAGAGCTACTCAGACCTGACACCCGAATGTAACTTGTGCAAAAAGAGCATTTTAATTAGAGTTACCTCTTCAACTTGAAACCCCACTCTTAGGCTTAATGAGACAGGGGGATATTTATATAAAAAAAGCTGGCCTTGAGCAGCTCTAATCCATACCCCCTCATCCATTAGTGTTTACATGACTCACTGATGAACTCCGGTTGGTGAGACAGAAGATGATGTAGCGCAGAGGTGGAGTCAAATCAGTGGTTTTTCCAGGCAGCTATAACAGGACTGAGAGCCGAGCTGAGAATGTTATGTAATACCCCGGTGTACTGCCACCCCCCGTCGAGCATGACTCATTACACACACGCTCACACACGCTCACACACACACACACACACACAGACACACACACGCTCACAAGTATACCATGCCATGTACGTCATTTACCTGATGCATATTATCACTCTCAAAATGGACTGATCGCGTGAACTTCAATGAACTTTAATTAGTTCACGTTGGAATTTCATATGTTGATGATTAGAATTATATAAAATATATTCACTAACTGCATTTATTTTTAATGGCCCCTTACTTCCATAGTTAAAGCGTTCAAGAAACACACATTAACACTTCATTCACACTTTAATTATCCCCTTAATGTTAGAAATCAACGTTCCTCGAGTGCCTCTTCTCAGTTATGTTCCTATTCTTAAAATTAGATTTATTTTATGTCTCTTTTATTTAGTACATGCATATTTATTTTATTCTTGCCAATTTTTGTTTAATTCATTAAATTTATTTTGAAAAAAATGACTTTCTCTTTTTAATTTGCTTATTTTTGATACATTTCCAATCCCAAAATATAATCCTATATCTTTTACATTAACTCTTTTATATCCGTGAATGTACATTCTTTCATATAAATGGCAATGAGCACAACATGCTGTATGCACGTATAATCTTCTTAAGCTCAATACAGACATTTGAAACACATCAACCTGCGCTCTTTAAACACACTCACAGATGTTGTGGTTTCTCACGTGTTTCTCGGCCTCGTCAGCTGCACTTGCAGGAAACTGGAGCTTTGGGGAAATTACATCAGCCGGTGTTGTACAACCTGTTACCTGCAAGTCACCTCGTAATGTCGGGGAAGTTTGAACATGATGTAAGAGTCACTTTAGGCCTGAATTCTGCTTTTGAGAGCAGCTTGAAAGAAACTCCGCCAGAATAGATTTACATAAGTAGTATTTACCCTTTTGAAAATATGAAAATGCACTCAAACACAACATATCATGGTTCCTATGAGAGCTATGAACGATCCTCCAGGGATCTTGTTGTATTGGAAACTACCCCTCTATGTCTGTCTCTGCTTCTTGCATGTTTCATGTAGACATGCAATTTTGATTATGTTTGAGTGGTGAAGTTAAGAGTTTGTGCTTTTTAAACCAAGGCCCCCAGTTTGATGGCCGAATCGTGCGATGACACCTGAGTGCTGGTTAATCAGGCAGCGAGAGTGTCCTGCTATCGTATATGATACCATACAGCCATATGAACCATATGAACCATATGAATTACAGTCCAGGAGCTGCGTTCTCAGGTAAATGTAATTACTTTTGTTTAGACGCTACTAGATAAGTCAGTAATTGGACGAAAGTCCTCATGAATTCCCCTTCACATCCTTCCTTGACGTCATGACGTTTTCCATCGAGGTCAAGGAGAAGTGGTTTGGAAAAGACGGGGAGTTTTTCGCCTTCTTGCACAAAACTTTTATCTGACTATCTTATAGAATTCTCATCTTGAAGGCTTTGACTGACTGCACCGCCCACAAATGATACATTTACAAAATATAAGTACATTATTGTTGTCTTCAGTGTGATTATTGTGGCTAAAAAAATAAAAGGTATCATCACAGTTGCCTCTCATGGATTTGATGAAACCTAAAAAAAAACTGAGCAGTGAACTGTAGACTGTAGATCACACATTTAAATCACCATAAAACAAAAGCAGGTTGCTTGTCAAAAGTGTGACAGTGGAGAAAAGTAGACCGCATCCCTTAGATCCTTTTCATCCATGTATTTACACACACATGTTTCAATTACTCAAGTCCTCAACTAGGAGTGTGTTTGACCTCCAAATTAAGAAAACGAAAACTTTTCAAATGCATCGCTCACCCTTGACACTCATTGCAGTGTGCTAAAAGGTCTGCCTCGTAAAAATGAGATCCTTGATCTCGGTGGGACTAACCTACATTCATGACGATTCTCTTACACAGAGAGACTTGAAGTGGGTGGAGCAGGTAGTCAGTCTCTAAAATGAACTCTTCTGGTAACCTGCCAAGGCTGGCGACGGTAAATAATAGATGAAATGCCGAGAATATATTTCTGTTTTTCTACTGTATCTTATATGACAGGATATTGGGTAAAACGTTCATTCAACACAGAGACGAAAGGACACGAAAAGTATGTTTATTTTTTGTCATACCTGCTTCAACCAGTGCTCCCCTAACTAACCAGGCTGACTAGTTAA
>CALSCE010009779.1:15705532-15728848 GCA_943593645.1 Bovichtus variegatus
AAACTAGCTGTGGTCGTGTCATGCTGTGTGATGTTTTGCTCACACGTTTTTCTTTGGTCAGGACTTTGCAATAATGCATCATAAATAAAGGAGTTGACTCATTTTCATTCATGTACAGTACAATGAGTGTTTGCTCAGCTGTAGGAGGAAATCACCAAGTGTTGATGGTGATGAGTTATTCACTATTTATTAGTTATCTTGTAGTGTTCACCTTAAAAGATATATGCAAAGCCAAGTTGATTGACATGTATAGCGAGTGAGGTGAGGCGGCTCCAGAGATGGCAGTTTGTCGGTCCAGACTGAAATATCCCGAGAACTATTGGATGGATTGCCATGACATTTTGCACACACCCTGTTCCCAGCACCATCATCAGGTTAAAGTCCAATACTTTGGTTTAATGACCAAATACGTTCAAAACTACTGCACCTAATTATCAAATGTTGGCATGCTAAGAAGCTGAACTAAGTTGGTGAACATGGAAAACATTATATCCGCTAAACTTTCGCATGCTAGCACGAAGATGTTACCATTCATCTCAAAGCACCGCTGTGCCTCCACGGTGGGGCTCTGCTCGACTAGACTCACTTTTGCTACCAGGTGCTTTTCTAGTAGCACTTTAAAATGATGGGTTGAGTGAATAAAAAAAAAATAAGTGTGATCGCTATTGGCTGTAGCTTGTGCAGGATATCCCATGTCGGGATGGTGACGATTTTAGCCAATACAGTCCTTGTATACGGTCTCTACAGACTTATATTAGTCTATTTCTAGCTTGTCCCCCCCTCCACTCTCCCTCCCTCTCTTCCCACTGCACAGCACCCGACCTTTGACCCAGACACCAGGCCATGTGGTCCACTCAGGGTTGTGTTGTCATCATTTCCCCCTCCAGGGTCACGTGTACTGATGTCGGTCTGGCTCACCGATGCCAACACTGACTGCCTCTATATTCTGTCTATAATATAAAGAGGCATTGTCTGTAGGCATTTCAAAGTAAAAGAAAGACACTATATGAAGCATAGTAGCATTAAGCCTGAGTGCTTATTTACAGCGGGGTTTTTTTTTTTGTCACCTGTTTGTAATTAAGGTGTATTTTATTAAAACATTTTCTCCGGTGTTTATTGAGGTGACTTTCTTGTTTATCACTGCCGCTGGTTCCTTGTTAAGGTCTTATTGCGAATATTTTTTACATTACATCTGTTTCTATCTGATTAAATGAAGGTCAGATCAAATCAAGTCGGACGAGGCAGACAGGATATTATGAATTCCATCCCCTGACTTGTTGCGCTCACTCTCTCTGTAACGTTTCCCTTGTTTTAATTGAGGAGAAATGTTCCGCTAACAATGTGCTGTTGGAAGTGCAGCGACAATTAAAGCACCGTTTTTACATTTGGTGGTGTGTGTGCTTCTCGTCACTTAATGTAAACAAAGCGCTTGAACGTCTGTTTATGCCTTTATGTCACGATCTGGCCCTTTTCACGTGTGTTGCTGTCAGTTTTGTCTGAGAATGTGATTGAACTAGTTGAGAAAGGAAGTCTACGGCTAATAATGTCCAAAAACACGAATACCGAAGACACACCTGGCCATCATTTTTCTTTATCATAATTCAAATTATTATTCACTCAAAAATTAAGACGAAGAAGTAGTGCAGGCCGCATAACAAGTTTTCTCCCTTCATTTTTGTTTTTATTGATCCTTTGCTTCTCGTGTAAGTGGCCTCAGTTGTTCGCAGTGCAGTGTACGTAAAGTTTATCAATTATATTACACGCAGGGCCACGAGTTTAGTGCAATAAATAATGTTTTCACTCAACAAACAGAAGAAGGCACAGAAAGAAAAAAAAATACATTTTATGACTTGAAGTGGCAGAAATCCAATTTGTAATCAGAAATCTGAATAAATATGAGTTTGGAGTAAAAATGAAGGAGCCTGTTATGAAACAGATTCGTAATCAAAGAGATGGATGGCAGGAAGGGAGGAATGCTATCGTCTAGACTTCCCTCTTCCTCTCCTAGCTGGCCTCTCCTCTTCACAGACGTCCAGATGGAGGATTAACAGTTCATTTGACTCATTGTCATGATGATGTGGTCAGGTCTCGCTCTCCAACTCTCTCGAGCTTAACATACACGCACACACACACACACACACACACACAAAACAGTTGCTGTGTGTATGTGTGTGTGTGTGTGTGTGTGTGTGTGTGTGTGTGTGTGTGTGTGTGTGTGTGTTACAGTTATTGTCATGAAACGTTGAGCATGTGAAACCAAACGCAGGAGAGTGCAGGTAACAGGAACTTGGAGAGAAAAAAAAACAAGTCAAGGTTCAGTGCAGGGAAGGCAAAAAAAACAAAAAAAAACAGGATTTAAATCCAAACTAATCTGACGAGCGGATGACGTGCAGGTGGAGAGATGGGCGGAGAAGCTCAGGTTGGGGGGGGGGTTGAGGTGATTAGGCAGGAGAAGAGGCAGGGAGCTGATTGGCTGGGAAAAACTAAGGAGGCTGATTCAGAGCAGGTGTGTAGATGGGCAAAGCGGGAAGGAAAGGCAGCGCAGGAACACCGGAGGTCAAACGCAGAACACGACTCAGTCCAGTCTACAAGAAGTCTGCACACGGAGCCGGACTGCGGCAGTTGTGTTGTTTACATCACATGTGTTGGGAAGCACTTTGTCTTTTTCTCTTTCCTACTCTGCTCAGCATTGCCCCCTGTCTGTGGTTCTGATAACTGCACTCAAGAGAGCAGAGAAAGCACATGACGCTCATTAACCTCAGGCTTATTTGTAGTCCGCCTGCACTGTCCTGCTGCCTGTGGCTGCACTACAGCTCCAGATCGCTCCGTGATCTTAATATCACTCTCTTTTAGAAAGTAGGAGTGATGTGCATCACTTATTAAGGCAGATGGAACACGTTTACGACATCTAGATTGCTCGGGATAAGACACTCGAAGCTGGAATTTCTACAGTTTCGCTTTGTGCAGTTTAAATAAACATTATGATTTACTCATTTGCTTAATCCCCATTTACAAGCACCCGTGTTACTCGGATTCTATCAAACAACCGAGCAAATAAAAAGATACGTTATCAGTCTTAATCATTTTTTTTTATGACCGTATAATTTGAATAAGTGACTAAGTTAAAATGTTGGAGCTGCAACAGAGACTTATTTGTCCTTACCATCCAGGAGTCTGGACCATTAGAGACAACTACGTATTTACAAACCCTCAAAAGTTTAGGAATTTTTTTTGAAGTCTGGAAATTTGTTGAATCACACAATTAAAATCCAAGCAAAACGTCAAGAAATGTTGTGCTGTACAGCATTTTGACCACATTCAATGATTGATGAATGAAGACAGAATATAAGGCTATGATGCTCAGCTGGTTGCTGTTCCCTCCAGCCACCATTGTTACAAATAACTCTGTTTGCAACCGGCAGCCTGCGGCGTGTAGAACAGACACAGGCTGTTCCTCTGGAAGTATTAGTCCTCTCTATTATTGGAAATGTACACAAGCCCGTCCGGTTCTTAATGTGTGTTTTTGTCTGAATGAAGACAACACAGATTGTTTGTTGATTTTTGGGAAGTCGGTGCCTGCGGTGGTGCAGGGTGTGTTTGGGACGTCTGCAGTGAGGTCATATTTGATGCGCAGCTTCTCCTCAGCTTGTAATGTGTCACTCAGAAGGCTGAGCTACAGGACAGAAGAACAACTAGTGCGCCTGTTGGATTAGATTGAAGTCACTCTTTGAACATTTATTTTGAACACCTATTTTGTCTCCTAAATACATCTTTCGTCTTTATTCAACTGGGACGGTCATTTAGGATTAAATGTAAGGTCTTTGCCCTGCACCCACAATGACATTCATGTGAAGCTGTAATATCGGCTGCAAGACGCTTTCCGTCACCACACTCTCCGGATGATAACAGGCCTGGACAATATATCGATATTATATAGATAACGTGATATAAGAATAGATATCGTCTTAGATTTCAGGTATCGTAATACGCCATAATTGTTGTCTTTTCCTGGTTTTAAAGGCTGCTTTAAAGTGAAGGGATGTAATTACTGTTCGTCAAAAATCTCATTGTGGAAATGTTTTTGGGGAAGCACCAATTAGCAACCCTACAATATCGACATTGAGATATTTGGTCAAAAATGTTGTGATATTAGAGAGAATGCACGTTTAAGGCACGTCTGCGTTGCTGGCAATGGTTTACTTAGTGTTCCACTTATGTTTGGGGTTTGGACAAAAAAAAGATGCTGTCACTGACTGTGTCACTATCTATGAGACATATACATACTGTATATTTCAGCACTAAACTAAGATTACGCCACGACCTTTAACACGCAGACATGACTTGAAACAGCATCCAGCAACAGTTGTGCGCATGTCATGTTTCTCTCCATCATCTGGCTCAAATGAAATCACAAACCAGAGCTCCTGCACACAAACACATTATTATGCTCCTCTCCTTCTGTGCCAGCCTCTTACATCGATGCAGACGTGCATCGATCTCACCCCTCCCGACACACATGCACACGCGCACACACACACACACACACACACACACACACACAAACACACACACACACACTTTTGCCTTCACAGCTCTGTACTCGTCTGTCTGCAGCAGTGACAGCATTGTCTCCAGAAAGCACCGCATCACTCTGGAGGAGTCTGTGTGTGTGTGTGTGTGTGTGTGTGTAGAAAGTGTGTGCACTGGGTATGTCTGAGACGTCGGTGTGGGTGCTGTACTGTAGGTGTGTCATCTGGTCTGCAGTATGTGCACGCTGCAAGGGTGTGTGAGCAGTTAACGGCGCTCCCTGAAATAGCTTCCCGATTTATACCGAGGTGCAGAACTTCACTTAGCACACGCACACATAGAGCTTGTTTTGTGGTTTGTGTGTGTGTGTGTGTTTGTGCACCTGTCACCGTTGAACAAACAACCCAAGCTTTCCTCCTCATTAGGCGTTTTCAGCACCTCCGCCAAGACGTACAGCTACCCTGCGGAGAGGCGTACACACACTTGCACACACTCACATACATATATACTTATTTGTGTCACACACAGGCATAAGTGCACACATGCTGACAGTGAAAAAGCAATTAGATACCTACAGCATGGTGCTCATCATCACTTACTTCTACGTATACCTGCACGCCTCCATCATCTACAATTTTTGCACTAAACACAAACAGAGCACACACGCGCACGCACACAGTTCCCGCTAAATTCATTCACACCAGTCTAGTTGGTTCATTTTTCACCCTGAGCTGCCATTAAGGAGCCGTACCCCACAGACAAACTCATGGACTGTAGCACAGAGTAAAATAGATTTGCTTTCTGAGGCTCATATACAATGGATTTATTTTTCCTGCTGGCTGCAGTTTGTCCTTTTTGTTTTTATGTCTGCATGGAGAGAAGGAAAATGTTGAAACGCTAAAGAAACATTTTCAAGGAGTTTTCTCTCCTACACAAATTCGTGTTTTCGTCTAGAAACTCCACCAAAAGTGAAAGAGTGCTGAACTAGAACTGGAAAATGTGGCTTGTTATGAGTGCAGTTTCTTTTTCCCTCCTTACTTCAGTGCTTGTTTTTACTTTGAATATAAATAGACATAAGATCCGTCGTCTGCGTCTCATTAAACTGATGCAGCAGATAACAGGTACGGTGTATTTTCTGATCTGCGGGAGATTACAGGCTAATTTAGGCCGCGTTGTGCTGCGTTTCACGATCCACCTTTTTCTAATTGGTTAGCAGGGTTATGCATACGCTTGTAGCACAGGTGCAGAGGTCTGCTCTCACCATAAGGGTCACTGCATCTTTATGGCTGCCATCATTGACACATTTTTACAGTACAATTTGCAGTAGAAGGCTCGCATGGGCAGTGTTGCATTCTTTGCTTGAGCGTACCTATAACTGCATTTTAGAGTCAGATCACACAATGCCACCTTCATTACTTGTTCACGTTGAAAGCCACACAAACCAGCCACACAACTCTTGCGTCTGCACTGCTGTGCCATTTACCTCATCGTGTATTCCTGTAGCCTTCAGTAAGTGGAGCATAGCATGTTTCGGTTTAGTCGCAAGACCTCTGCTTTTCCCCCCATGCAGCTCACATGCTGATCACACTGTCATGTTCGGCAGTCAGTAATAGCAGTTAATTGCCTATTTTTTACGCATCCTCGATTTAAATCAGACACTGATTACAGCAGCAGGGTGCTGCTCAGCGCTGGGAATCCGAATGAGCACTACATGTAAAATCGTACAATCCAAGTGGTACAAGTGAGATCATCTTCCATCTCTGTGTCTCTTCTCGGCAGTGACAGAATTCAACAATGGCTTGGAGGCCAGTTCAGACTCTGATGACGAGGACAAGCTACACATTGTGGAGGAGGACAGCCTGCTGGAGACTGAGGTGCCCAGCGCTGATGGGACCAAAGCGCACGACGGCCATGACTATGCCACAACAGTATTACCCCACAACGGCTCCTTGAATGGAGGTGAGACGCCACCATAGCAACATGACAATTATTTGCTTTATCAGTGTCAGTACATAGGTTTTCATTCCAGCCATCTGTGCCATGTTTTTTTGTAAAAGTAAATGTAGCTCAGACATTCCCTGGCTTTAGACTTGACTTCCAAGGTTGATCTTCATTATATCTGTTAATCCTGGGAAGATTTGCTGAGCATGTTTGCTCTTTCTCGTCAGTGCCCTCTTTCAGATTCACACAGTAACAGACATTCTCAGCTCGGGCCTGCCCAGTCCACCCACAGGCTTACACGAGCTGTCGCCACACAGCTCTGCTTAGTTAGGTTAAACTTGGGAAGACACACCTCGGAAGTTGTGGTGCAGGCAGAGTTATTCGCGTTACGTGCACAGATTCTGCAGAGTTGAATCAACAACACTGAACCTTCAGGACTATAATCAAACTGGACAGTGCACACAAGTGTCCATAAGGCTTGCATGTGTAATTAATCTGCTGTAAAGAAAGCTTAAAAGCTACATAAATGATGGAGTCAGTCGGCCGGTGTATGGTAGTACTATCATCTTTATGCAGGTCATGCGTAGGCGCCTCTGTTTCTGTAGATACATTAGAACAGGTGGTGAGATTATCCACGCGATGGCTGTCAAGTGGAACCAAATCAGGACAGAAGCAGGCTCATGTTCACTGTGGTGGTCGTGTACTAATGTGAAGCAGTACTACGTCAGCTAAAGTACATCCACAGTGCAGTTTTCTTTTTTTTTTTTAAGTCCTTGCCTCTTAATTGAGTAATAAAAGTAACCCTAACCTTGATTGAATAATGTGATGGCAAGATGCCCGCAGCATAGAAACTCTTAAGCATTCTGCTGCGAGCGTTGGGGTGGGGTAAAGCGGGCAGCACGAGTCAGCCGAATGCGATCACAGCTCGGACAGAGAAGTGCAGAGCGATCACAGGGGAGAGAAAAATTTGAGCGAATTAAAAGAAAGCGCAAAAGAGACACGCTTCAATAATGTATAATGTCGCCTGGTCTCGCAGAGGTTTTTTCTGTATGATCTCCAGCTCTCACACCCTTACTAACACAGGCTAACACACATTTCAATAATACAGTACTCTAAACACAGTGCGATCCACAGCAGCCATATGATCAGTGCTTTTCCTCTTTGCGATTTTTGGCGGGGTTTTTTTTTTTTTTAAATGTCTTTAACTCGACCAGAAACCTTTTGTTTTGAGCCGTTATCAAGATTTTTGGACTTCTTTGCTGCTGCTGCTGTCTGAGTTCTGTACACTATCCAGCAAACAGATTTACAAACAGAGCAGAGATTTGCACCGATATCTGGGTCAACTGTCTGTGCGAAAGACTCAACCTCTTATCTCCCAGGGGTTTTTTTTTTTTGTTTTTTGTTCTTTAGTATGGCAGCAGTATAAGAAGCAACCGTGTACTGCTCTGCTTTACACAGCATGCATGACAATGCACATTCAAGAGACGGCTTGGATGAGATTACGGAGCCAGATGAGAAGTGGCGACTGGTGAAGTAGAAAATCTGAATGAAACTGTAATCCAGTTTTACAGCTTTAAAGCAGAGAAGTTAAGGTTGTGGAATATATAGAAAACATGAAAAATTGTTGTGGTTTGTCAAATGGCTGCTTTTCAGTGCATCAGTGTTGATGTTTTCTCAACGCTGTGTTGAGTATTTCATGTATTGTACAACCTGCAAGAGGTTTTTGTTGTTGTTGTACCTTCTCTTAACCTGTGGAAAACACCCTGATGTCAAACTAAAATGTACGTTATGTTACGGGATGCTGGGGCTGTGTCAGGTGAAAGTGGAGAGTTGTGAGAGAAAAGTTAAGGTTTTGGTTGTCAATCCAAAACGTGCCACAAACGAGTTTATGCGACTTCAGATAAGGCCCGCATCAAATTATAGACAACGTCGGCATTTGTGGAGCGTATTCTCACAATGCAACTGCTGCTGTGAGCCACATTTACAAAGCAGCCAATCAGAACGCAAAGATATGGTATTCATTGGCAAATGTGATCTGCCCAAATAAGCGGAGATTGTAAAGTCTGACACAGATTACAACCGAGATTTGTGTTAGATCCATCGCTCTTCTTTTCTTGGTGTGTTATTTACCACTGATGGGGTTTTCTTTTGTCAGTGTACATCCGCCCGCTCTCTCTTTGATCAGGTCAATTCAGTCCTCTCTGCCTTGCTCTCCTGCTCGCTCACACAGCCAGATGTTCTGCGCTCATCTCCTCTCTGACTTTCTGTACAGCGCTACATCGTTAAGGCTAATCTGCCTAGACCACACACACACACACACACACACACGTGTATACTCACACTGGCATCCTCTGAATTGATCATCCCCCTCTCCGTCCTCCTCTGATAAAACATGAGCGTCGTCATCGTTACTTGTCGTCTCTGTCCTCAGGCTCGTGACTCTGTTCAAAATGAATGACTCAGTTTTTCCCAAAAACCTGTGCCCGCCTAACTATCAGGGTGCCAAGTGTGGAGAAATATTACATCACCCATATATAAGGCGTTAAAATGAGTATCAGGATATGACTTATTTTTCTGTCTTGCCACATGCTCAGTAATGTCCTCGCATGTGTTCCCTCTATATTTATAAGAACGTGCTGCTGAATGAACATGTTTTATGAGGGGAAAACAAACACCTTCTTTTATTCTTTTGTTTCAATGCATCTTATAACTCTATTGCAACATCTTTTCAATGCAACCAGCAACTATTTCAATGATTCATTCAAATGATTTCAGCTGATTCTTTTTTTTTCTTTCACTTAACCGATTCGATAAACTCGTGCGATCAATTTTCTTAGAGCCCGACGTGAAGTATTCCCAATGTAATGTTTTATGCTTCCACAACGCATGTCAGCATTTACCAAGTTTTACCAAACAGAGGCTTCCATACAAGGTGCTCTGGGAAGGATTCCTGGCATATTGTTGCATGAAAACATGACTTCAACTTTGAAGTATTTTTCTATTGATCAACTATTAATTTCACCTCTACTTTTGAGTTCATACGATTCCACCCAGTACAGTACAGACGGGAACGTTGACGGAGATACTAGTGAAGTGGCATTTTAACGAGTGTCTTCATTAGCAGTGGTGGGACAGTGGCTGAGCTAAGGCGGCTAAACTGCTTCTTGTTTTGTGCAGGTTGTGTTTGCTCTGCATGGACACAGGACAGGTTTAGTCATGCATCATGTCTATTTATTCAACCCATCTTATCAATCAATTTCCTGCCGTCCTTCCTCTTATTCTGCTCGTTTTATAGTTTCAGAAGTTTCACCAGCTTGCAGGAAGTGCAGAAAGAAAATAGCTTCTGGACGGTTTTATGTCTTTGTTTCGTTGTGTTTTTTTAAATTCACTTGCAGACAGCTCTTTAAAACTCTTCAATTGAAACCTCCATACAACCAATAAGTAAGACAGTTTGCCGGATCAGCACTTACCCATACAACGCACACTCTCGAAAACATGACACACCTTAGCATGCAAAACCGAACAACAAAACCGCCACCAGATTTAATAAGCAGAGGCAGAACCGAGTCTGCATTCAACAGCAGAGGTTGATTGGCTTGTGTTTACGCCGCTTCTCAGTGCCTTTTTTAATCCTCGATTCCCCACAAACAGCTCAGCCTACGCGAGCATCTGCCTTCATCTCAACAGCAGTCAGTTACAGCCAAGCAGGAAATACTAAAACCATGGAGACGGCGAGAATGTGACACTGAGAGATATTGCTCTCAAGCCTTGTTTCATTGTTTCTGAATAAAGCCTTACATGGTGTGAGCAGCGCTCATGAGTGCTGCTCACTCTCTTTCACTTTGTGTCTCTCCCTCTCTCCGCTCTCTCCTTTCTCCTCTGTGTACTTGCTATTTTTCTACAGTCACTGGCCTCTTTTCATCTCTTTGTATTCTTCTAGTTTGCCTTCTTTGCCCTTTGTCTCCCTATTTTCTTCTCCTCTTATTCTTCTTCTGCTCAATCCAAACACAGATATTGTACGAAAGCTTCTCCTCGGCGTTTGAAGTGAAAGGTGGTGCTCCGACTGTGGATATTATTAGCACTTAATTATGCACAGAGGGTTTGCTGAGCTTGTTGTTGTTCATTAAACCTTGACATTAGCTTCGCCTGTTTGGCTTTTTTTTTTTTTTTTGGACAAACTAACTTCTCTAACTTTTTCAGCTTCATGTCTTTGCTCTGGCAGGTTTACAGTGCAGCTGTTGTTATTAGAGCCGGACATCAGCATGCCCTATATTACTGGCAGACTATAGTCGACAAGTCGCGGAAAATGACGGTACAGAAATGCATTTCTTTGAGGTAACATAAGACACGGTGTCACCATTACATTCGCTTTTTTTTCACAATTCGTAAAAAAAAAAAAAAAAAAAAAAGAAAACAATATTTATGAAATCCTTATCAAAACTGTTTGATTTATGTTATGTGTTTACGCTCATAAAATAATATTGGCTGATTTATTGTTTATTTATTTATTTTTTTATAGTCTCCTATATTGATTGGTATCAGGCAGGCTCTATATTTGTTTTCCTTTTTTTTTTAAGAGCACCTGTTTTTAATCAAACTCTTTAGAAATAAAGGTATTGTAATTATTGTGACTGTTAAATAATAAAACTAATAAAAAACAGATGACTACATGTTGTAAACAGATTTACCGAGAAGAAACCCTGGTGATGACTGAGTGACCAGTATAAACTAGATTTGTGTGCTTTTTGGATGCTGTACGGACTTTTTACTTTTTACGTCATTTTTATTTTTTTTATTTGGAATGCTGAATGACTTGTTTCCAAGAAACTTATCTCTGGTAAACGCAAGATTTAAAAGCGGTGCTGAGAATCTCTTCAGCCCTAGTTTTTACTGCATTGCCAGTGTTGATTGCAGCACTTTCGGTGCAAAATTGTGAGGCATGAGGAGAATGTGCAGCGTTGAGCAGAAAGCAGTTCATTTATTGTCTAAACACTCTTCAACCCTTGATCCGCACTATCAGGTGCTTCTCATGGGGATACTGTAGGATAGTAATCTATATTCCTGCTCAAATACTGAACGTATAAAGGTGTAGATGGTTAAATTCAGTTCTTTGGGGGCACTTAAGTAATTGAGTGTGTATGTTTTTTGACTTGAGTCCTGCGTTCATGGCATTACCTGTTGTTTTACAGCTGCAGTAGAAACCAGCCTGCTCACTCCTTTAGAAAAACATTAACAAACCAGGAAGGAGTAACGTCTTTAGTGTGTGCGCGCGAGCTCCGACGGTGTTGGAGGGAATTCATGGAAAAGTCCTGACATTTTCGCAGAGCTGATGGGCCACGTTGGGAACCCTTCAAAGGCCTCGCGTGATATTTTTGGATTGTCTGACTTTCGCTCCTTTCTGTCCTCCCCGTCTGAGGCGAGAGGAGAAAGCAGGGAGAGCAGCTGGTGTTGAATTGGTCCTCTGGTGAGAGATTAGTGTCCGCTACTCCCCCTGCAGTCTGGGCCGCACTGCAGCTCCAATCCATCCTGCCTTATAAATTCACCACGGACTCACAGTGACAGGTTCTGGCAAGGTATACGAGTGCAGTGCTCTGTGTATGTGTGTGTCTTTACTGCTTGGGCTCGTGAGTGTGAGTGTGCGCACCACATGATTTCCTGTTTTCATTCCATGCTGATATCCAACATGTGTGTGTTGTGGGGTCCTGGACATCATTACTGCGCAGCTTTTTGTGAGGCATTAAGTGTAATTGTAGAGTGTGGTGGGAAAATATGCAAAAGGGTGTATCAGCGAAGGGGTGGGGGGGTGATGGAGGGAAATGAAGCAAGCAAGTAAAAGAGGGAGGTGAGGTGCAGAAACAAAGGAAGGGAAGGGATTTAAAGGAAAGATGAAGGAGCGGAGACAGATGGAGGCAGAAGTTACGAGAAGAATGGAGGAAGGAAGGAGATTTGAAGGGAGAGGAGTGAGAGAAACGGCAAGTGTGAGAGAGGGGAGGTTAGGTAACAAGTGAGACTACGTCAACACCAAACTCAAATCATTTTCTTAATTTATTACGTCCATACTAGTGTTCTCGGGTTGTTCTCCGTCCACATTAAATGCCTCAGTCTTTTTCATCTTCAGCCTATTTCGGATGGCAAACAACAACACTGCTTGGATCTATAAAGCTGGACCATTTAGTCCTTTGACAGAAAAAGGTCCCTGTGTTTATGTTTGATTCATCATTGAAGTCATTTTCAAGCAGAAATGCCAAACATTTCCCTTTTTCAGAATTTTGAGGATTTGCTGCTTTACTTTGTCTTGTGAACTGAATATCTTTTGTATCAATATCAAGCGGTTTTGCCGTCGACTCTTTTTAAATAATACGTCAATGCAGAGGGGATGAGCTTGTGTGGGAATTTACTTTTTTTCTTTGGAATTTGATTGAGTTTAATTCCCTGCACCACGCAACGTGTTGCCTTCTACTAATCCAGTTTTTTTTCTTTATTTTTTTATTTTATTTACACATTTTTGTGCGTCTGTTGTCAGACAACTGAACAACTAGGTGAAAGATATCTCCTGTGCTGCTGCACTGAAACAACAATCAATCCCTTTAATGATCGACAAACATCAGCGTACTGTAAATGCAGGTTAATGACACCACCTGAAGTGTGTGGCTCGTCTGAAAGTTTTGGATTCATTCACTGTCAAAAAGCTCTTTTTTTTTTGTTGTTGGCAGAATGCTGTCTCAGGCCAAAACAGAGAGAAACAATGTTTTACTAGACTCAGACACATCGTGTGTACACACAGACAGAGCACCGAAGCTGCGGCTGTAAGTGCGGATGTGGAATTGGAATTGGAGGAAGGAGGAAAACGGAGATGAGGACAAAGGAAGTTAAGAGGGAGAAGGGAAGAAGTTCTAAGAGAAAGATGGATGATGAAAGTTTCTCTCAGGGGGGAAACAGAGATTTGCAAAGCTTTTGGATGAGATCATGGGAAGCAGCGATGTGTGTGTTTAAAATGAGGCTTAACTGGGCCTCGGCCCCGGTCCCGCCTCTCCTTAATGAACACACAGACCCACACACACACACACACACACACACACACACACACACACACACACACACACACACACACACACACACACACACACACACACACACACACACACACACACACACACACACACAGCTGCACCTGTCCCTGAGAAGGCTCAGCAGGAAGAGGCATGTCCTTTGGCACCGGTCACGCCTGCATTTAAAAACACTTGCTCTCCATGGCAACGCTGGTCGCAGTTTCACCTCATTACGTGTTCTTATCAATGATTTTTAGCCACAGAAAGTGAGGTAACGTCTCTGCAAGACATACTTTACTAACTGTTGTTCGAAAGGTCTCGATATAATACAACAGCAGATCTGTAAGGAGGCCAAAGACGGCCTCCACGACAACGGGATGAAATGCGGCTCAAACCACAGACCCAGCAGGAGTAAAACATTGTGAGACTAAAAAAGAAAAGAATAAAGACAGCATAGCAATAGGATAATACTGTAGGACGTGTGGAGCAAAGCAAAACAGCTGTGAAAAATAAAAGCAAAGGAAATGGATCGGATGAGCCATGAAAATTTGAACCAAAATTTATTTTTGACTTTCCAAGTCAAGTTGTTTCCGACTTGACGGGACGTCACGAGAAGTTTCAGATTATTCTGACACCATGTGAATGCAGCACAAATCTCGCAATGTTCACAAAGGTGAAACTCAGTTCCCCTTGACTTTAAACCTGGAGAGAATGCTCCCGTTGCATTAAGGGAAATGTAGGATCCCGTGTTTTTGGAACCCATAATAGAGACATATCTCAGCTTCTGCTGCTTTGATTTTGGCCCTTTGTTTTTTGTTTTTTGTTTTTTAAATCTGTCTCGTGTGTTCCCAACTTTAAGTAATTTGATATCAAAGTTGGGCGATCCAGTTAAACTGTAACCCTGTAAGTGTTAATAGGTTAACCTAAAGTCAACTTGAGAATGCTTCACAGTCTTTAGTCACTTTAAACTGCAGTACATTTTCAAAATAAGCCGTAAAGTGACATTTTCAAACGCCCTGTTTTTTCAGCCACTTTGACCTTTTTCATCGCTTGTTCGTATCAATGATTAAAAGAAAGCCCTTGTCAATCTTGATATAGTCAAATGGTAAATCAAATAAAAGCCTGTCCTCACTTCCTGCTCTATAAACATCCAACTATAATGCCAAGTAAGGCAAATAATAACAGCAAATCACAGCCTTCGTGTCAAACCTGTCTACATCTTATTGCACACAGGGCCACACTTGTACACTTCATAAGAGTTTGTGAGCTCATGCGTTCATGTCAGTGTGTCTATGAGTCTCTTACTTGGAGTTAATTTGAATAGTGTTTGGTTTAATGACAGACTGTCGGGGTCATCCCACAGTTCCCTCTGAAGTGATTCCTCGTAAGGCTCATTATAGTTACAGCCAAGCAGCTGTTCCCTCTGAACTCAAACATCGTCAGCACACGACATCAGGGCAGTTCAGCTGATCAGAAAAGCTGGATGTAGTTGCATACAAGTCATAAATTAAAGATTTTTATTCCTGAAATGCTGTTTGGAAAGAAAACATTACAATATCAGCAAATTTTTTTTTTTTTGTTAAGCAAATGATCTTGCCACAGATCCTGGCTTTCTGCACAGCACAGCTAGTACTTTAACAGCAGTTTTGGTATTTTTTATTTTACCCTGAGCTGTGATTTAAGCGGCATATTTTTGTTGTGTGGTTTTTTTTAAATGTTTGCACTTGGTTTTGCACAGAAATGGGGTCAAGAAGAGTCACGAACGCTGAATCGTTGGAGTGATTTTAAGCGATCGTTCACCTTTCTCATCTCGGCCTCACCTGGAGGTCAAGTACTCCTCTTTTTTCACTGTTGATGGTATTTAACTGAGCTCTGCATGTCAACAGTAGAGAAGTGGGCATTTTTCAGATAATAGTGAGCCATCAGGATTATTAACGAAATCCATAGTTTTCCAAAAGCCTTTTGAGTTATTGTGTGAAGGGAAAAGCGTGCTCTCCAGGCTTTGATTTTAGAAATCTAAATAGTTTCACTAGAGGAACATGCTCATCACAGGAAACATTAAGCGGCCCTGAGACGCTCCCTAGTGGTGGCGCTGCTAAACAACATCACAGTCAGCTGCTGAGTGCAACAGAGAGAGTTTTGTAAATATCTACAGTTCCAGTTGGATGGAGACTTTGTTGTGACCGGTCAATAAGTCCGCTGTATAAATTGTCAGAGTTGAAACCTTGTTTGTGTGCGTTTGTGTGTCTTTAGTGAAGGAGGAGTATGTGTCAGAAGAGGAAGAGGAGGATGAGAAGGACACTCTAGTGGACGAGATTCTCCAGCAGGGAGACACGGCCGTCATCTATCCTGAAGCCCCAGAGGATGAGCAGAGTCCTGCAGAGACAGGAGGCGCCGATGAAAACGGTAACGTTCGCACACTAACACACCACTGCTCACTCGTTTCAGTGTCTGCTGTGAAGATCCGTTTTGTGCTTCCCCGATTTTATTAATGCTGGAGTCGTAAACTTTTTTTTTCTTTTTTTTTTTAATGCCCACGCGCCTTTATTTCTAGTTGAAGCTGCGCTCTAAATAATACCCTAAGACCCATTCAACAGTCAGCCACGACAACCAGAAAACACAGAGACTTTCGAGACGCAGTCCCACGTAGTATTTAGCATATCTATATCGTATTAGCTAATAGATCCAGCTAAATGTTCAACTTCAAAGCACAGCAAAGTCCAGATCCTCCACTCCGCCACTAGTATCTCAAGTGCTCCGTTAGCAGCTGCTGAAGCCAAGGCTAAGGTTGAGGCAACACAGCTGGCCAATCACAACGTCAATTAGCCGTGACTGTCAGATCGTCTGTTTCAGAAAGTTACAGGAATTGTGGGACACAGCCCCACCGAATAAGACGTCGCAAAGTTGTGGGTTTCAGAAGCTATTCGACCTCGTGATGAAGCGAGATGGCCGAATTTAAGCATCCCCGATGTCTCTGTCACAGGCACACCGGATTCCTTCTCCCAGTTGCACACTTGCCCTTACTGCTCCCGGGGCTACAAGCGCAATGCCTCGCTGAAGGAGCACATCAAGTATCGCCACGAGACCAGCGAGGACAACTACAGCTGCTCGCACTGCAGCTACACCTTCACCTACCGCTCGCAGCTGGAGAGGCACATGAGCCACCACAGGGGCACCAGGGAGCAGGTAACGTCAGCGATGAAGGCCTCCACTGTCAGAGCTTTCAAACCTTGAGCACAGGATCAAATCATTACTGATAAAGCAGTGACCATAACCTGTTTTACAGAATAAAAAATAAATAAAATGTAAGAAATATTACCTGGTTTCAAGGCTGGGAAAGTCTTACTATATTTAGTTTATTTGTCTTTGAAAGTCTTGTATTATGGCTTGTTTCTTTGTATGGAACGGAATACTGTTGCATGTGCTTTACTGGATATATGGACCTCATATTTGCAAGCAATTAACTTCCTGTTTCCATTTTGCCAATTCCTTTTGATTACAGTTAGCTGTGTTCAAACGGAAATTGGCTGGTTTTATCTGGCCTTTTTTGCTTTAATTGTGTTTTGGTTTTGTGAGTGTTGGTCACCTGACAAATTCAATTTTTTGAATGCTTTTATGCACTGTGGTTTATTGCTCAATAAAAAAATTAACATGCAGCTTTGCAATCTGCAAATCGAGTCATGAACTAAAACGTCTACATAGATAATCAATGCTCCTTTCCTACAGTGAAACTAAAGAAAATTAAAATCTTTACTGTTTTTAAAGGTCAAAGCTTTTACTCTTTAACATTTAATATGTCACCCCCATGAATACTAAACAGCTCATGCTAACAATAGTAAACTTAAGATTCTTTCTATTTTCTGTACATATCTGGTCACATTATGCTGCAGCTTCTCATCCCCGTCCTCGTCGACTATTTCTACTTTTTGTCTGTCTCAGCGTCACGTTTCCCAGTCGACAGGTGGATCAGGAGGAACAGGTGGAACCCGCAAGTTCAAGTGTACCGAATGTTCCAAGGCCTTCAAGTACAAGCACCACCTGAAGGAGCACCTGCGCATTCACAGCGGTGAGCTGCCACTCATACACTTACACATAAGCACAGTCCGAAACCTGACACTGTCTGAGCTGGTTAGCAGTTATTTATTATCTGTAATCACTGTGTTTGTAGCTTATTGATGGTTATTATCAAATTTACACTCTCATCACCAGTAGTTCATTGTGTCTCTGTTATGAGGACTTTAATTAATTTACTCATCTCTTTCTTGGATGCTCTGTTATATTAGACTTTCGAAATAGTTTGGGCTATAAACTCAATAAAAAATATATGAATAAATACAAAAATATTTTCTATTAAATTGCTCTTTAAATAAAAAAGATGAGGGGCTATAACAATGACACAAAAGAAAAAACAATAAACAAATCACTTGCAACTATGGCTATTTAGGGTATTGTATTATTTGATGACAAAACAAAACATTATTCCATACCTTATTTTGAGAAATATGATATAATTCTAATTCTACGAAGCCAATTTTTTTCACTTCACAAAACAAGCAGAAGTTCTTAAATGACAAACGTCATCTAAAAACACACATTAGTATGTAAGATCTTCATAAAATGCATGTATGTACGGGCACATTTCGATTAAAATCTAAAACTATCTGAACAAAGATTAAGTGAACAAAATAGCTAATTCAGACTTTTAATGCCAGCTTTTGGTACTAGTTTTTGATATACATTTAGGTCAGTACCAAAAAAGTACTGAGGTTCCACACCCAGTTCTCCAAATAGAAAAGTGGCACACAAAACAACATTAAAAAATCATTTTAAAAATCAACTTTATTGAAAATGTTTCTTTTAACAATTTTAGAATTTTTTCTGTGTGCCCCTCTTAGGTGAGAAGCCGTATGAATGCTCAAACTGCAAAAAGCGATTCTCCCACTCAGGCTCCTACAGCTCCCACATCAGCAGTAAGAAGTGTGTGGGTGCAGCACCCCCAAATGGCGTTGCTCGAACATCGATCAAATCCCCCCCACCCACTACCCAGGCAACACCGGTCGTAATTGCTCCGGCCCGCATGATTCTTAAAGAGAAGACTGAGAGCAAACCCCTCCAGGAGCAGCTCCCCGTCACCCAGATCAAATCTGAACCTGTTGAATACGAGTGCAAGCCTGTGATGGCGGCACCGGCAACTTCAACTGCTACCAACGGAGGCACGACACAGCCAGCTGTGGTTCCAGCTACCACCCTGCCTCAGGGTGTGGCTATGGTCGTACCCACAGTCGGCCTCATGTCGCCCATCAGCATCAATCTGAGCGACTTGCAGAATGTGCTCAAGGTGGCGATGGACGGAAATGTGCTCAGGCAGGTGCTGGGTACAGCTAATGGGGTGGTGACGCAGGGGAAGCAGGGAATTGTAGTCCAGCAGCCCCAGCACCAGATCATCAGCCTGCCTGCCTTCGTGGATCACGACGGAACCACGAAGATCATCATCAACTACAGCATAAGCCCTGCAGCCGCCACCACTGCCACTACCCAGCCTGCACCGCTTGTTGCCAAAACCAATCCTGCTCCCCTTCCCACTGTCACCACTGCTGCAGCCCCCACCCCCACCAAGACAGATAAGACCTCAACCCCAGAGGTGACCGACCTCTCCATTGTAAAGGCAGAGCCAGAATCAGTGGCCATCACAGACATAGAGACAGAGGCAGTCAAACAGAGAGAAATTACTTCAGACACCCGAACAGCTCAGATGCCAAAAGTCAGCAGCACCAGTACATGTTTACTATGTGATGACTGTCCCGACAACCTGGAGGCGTTACACCTCCTCCAGCACCGTAAAGCAGCCAATGGAGAGGCCGTTGACTCCGCAGCTTTGGACCCCTCGTTCGCTGCTCTGCTAAGCGAGGCTGGTGTGACGCTGGAGGAGCCACCTGTGGACGATCTCCTCTCACTCCTCAAGACCTACTTTGCCTCCAATGCCAACCCAAGCGAGAAGGAGCTGACAAAGATTTCAGAGTCTGTCAGTATTCCCGTGGATGTGGTCAGAAAGTGGTTTGCAAAGATGAACTCTGGGAAAGATGTGGGTAAATACCACAATAAAGCCACAGCGGTTTCCACAAAGACTGAAAACACAAATTCCAGCTCAGAGGACGCCTCGAATCAGAATGGAGAGGCAGAGGAAGACAGCTCCCAACAAACATCCAACAAAGCCTCATCACAATCTGGCAGCGCTTCTCCGTCAGACTTTTCACCACTAAGCCTCAGCACCGGGGACCTCGTCATTGTTAAGAGCGAGCCAGAAGACCCGGACGCTCCGGACTCCCAGGCCGAGCCGCTTGACCTTTCCCTTCCTAAAAATATCGCAGCATCATTGGAAACAACCACGCCTCCCACCAAGCAGCAGGAACAGCCCTTAAACCTGACCTGCTTAAGGAAGGAGCAGCTGGAGGGTCGAACCATCTACGTCACCACGCCTCAGACCGGAACACCTGTCAACATTGTCACTGCTGCACAGCTGCCCACATTAGTGGCCATTGCCGGTCAGGGCACCGTGCGCTGTCTCAGCGCCATTAACACCACAACAAAACGCACCATCCTCATCCCGCAACTCACCTACACCTACGCCACTACGGCCGGCAACGCCACTGGAGCAAAGACTGTTGTACTGAACGGCCATAAGGTTGGTAATGTTAAACATTACCAAACAGTATTTCCTCTTTGAGGAATCTATCTTGATTTAAAGCTGTTATATCTGTTCTACTATTACTACTACTACTACTACTAATAATAATAATAATAATACTTTGACCACAGATCAGCTCCACTGCAGCACCTGAAGTATGATTTTTAAGGACAACTCGATCAAGAAAGACCTTGATATTCAGAGTCCATTTAGATTCAAACAGGGAGCACTGAGCACATTTTCCTCACTTTTGGGTTATTGCTGTCACCTGACACATGGCATTAAATAATTTGGCCACACTGATGAATGTAATTTTCTTCTATTTACAGCAGGAGAAGAGGCTGGACAGCAGCTCTGACGGCGTCTCCACAGTGGATGAGCAGAACGACTCCGATTCGGCCGCACTGATAAAGAAGCGACGGCTGGAAAATGGTGTCTACCCGTGTGACCTTTGCTCCAAAGTCTTCCAGAAGGGCAGCTCCCTGCTCAGGCACAAATATGAACACACAGGTATGCCTTACAATTAAAAGTTGGCTCACACATAGTAACACATTTACTACTTATAATATACTCAATTATGAGTATATGTCAGGATTTTGAGAGCAGGTAGAAAGATTGGACCCAATTACAGATAACAGATGACGAAGCAGCAAGATGAACTCAATGATTTGTTTCAAAAAGCTTACAGGCTTAGAGTCCCAAAGGCAAGCAGACCATAGCTTGAAACAGGGAAACAGACAGCAAGTCCAAACAAAAGATGAAGACGAACCGACAAACAACACAAGAACTAGGCTGATATTTGTAGAGAATTACTAATTGGGGAGTTAGAACAGTTGAGCAGGAGGTCATGTGACTGCAGGGCTAATGGTGGACAGGTGAAGCGAAACAGGGCAGGGCAGACAATCAAAACTGGAGGGAAAACACACAAAGTCAGGAGTAGAATTGATCTGAAGCAAGAGGAGGAAAGTGACCAGGGAACTGAAGAGTTGAGCAGGGTACCTCAGGCGGAAGGCCTGGGACAGGGCAGATAGACATAACTTCTCAGTAGGACGACAGGACCAATCCCGAGGACGACCCGGGGACTTCAGGTCAGGAACGGTAGCTGGTAACTGAAGACCTGACTGTAGATTTGACTTGTGAATAGCCAACCAGGAGGCCGTTGACATGTCAGCAGAGCAAAAGGCTTACGGCTTGCTTGCAGAACTGGAGTCTGGCGGCTGGGAGACAGGCAGGTGAGCCAGTGGAACCAGGAACACCGGATATTGTTGCAGCACAGCCACAGAGGACTGCTGCAGTTCAGGAACCAATGGCTGCTGCGGCACAGGAATTGGTGACTGCTGCAGTACAGGTGGTACCTCTGGGAGACTGCCAGGCGAGTCCCCAGGAAAGGGGACAGGATCTGCCAGAAGGCAAGCCGACTGGAGGCTCAGGAACCCAAGGCGAATTGTCCGGAGTTGAGACTGGTTGCTGGCTGGCCAGGTTAAAGGCTGGTGTATAGCAGGCTGAAAGCTAGCAGACAGGGGTATATACTGGGGGCATGCAGGCTGGCTAATGACAGGTGAAGCTAATCAGGTGTGAAGTTGAAGTAATCTGAAACAAGAGGAGGCAAGTGGCCAGAGAACAGAGCAAGAAACCTCAGGCGGAAGGCCTTGGTGCTGGACAGGGCCAAAGTAAGACCCCTGCAGATCTGCGGGGTGACCAGGGTGTTGGAAAACCTCTGCAGGAGGTCTGCGACATAAGCAGTTCGCTGTGGGGGGCGGCGACATAGGCAGGACCATTCTGGAGGTCAGCAACGTAGGCAGGACCGCACTCGAGGACGAACCGGAGTTTGCCGACAGAGACTGGACACCTCTGGAACACGGCCACAGAGACAGGACCTCTCTGAAAAACGGCCAAAGAGACAGGAATCCTCTGGAATACAGCCATGGAGACCGAACCCCTCTTGAGGATGACCTGGGGACTTGAGGTCAGGAGACTGCTGCAGTACAGCCACAGAGGACTGCTGCAGCTCAGGAGACAGTGGTTACCAAAGTTCGGGAACAGGTGATTACTGTGGTACAGGAATTGGTGACTCCTGCGGTACAGGAAATACCTTTGGGCGATAGCCAGGCCAGTCCTCAGGGTGAGGATATGACATGATGATTAGCAAACTGGGAAGCAGACTGGAGGCGAGCAGACGGCAGGGTTAGGAACTCAAGGCGAATTGTCCGGAGTTGAGGCTGGTTGCTGGCAGGCCAGGGTGAATGCTGGTGTATAGCAGGCTGGAAGCTAGCAGACAGGGGTATAGACACTAATGTACTCATTTGTTTGTTTATAATTTGAATAAGTCTAGTATATTTTTTTCAGCAGGGTTTCTGTTTTCCTTTTTATGTCCAAAGGTAGTTTTAGTTTTCAAGGCTGTGACTTTACATGTTACATCATCTCTCATTAAATGGTATACATAGTGTGATTATAACTTTTATGGGACAGCTGGCCTGTAAATGTACTAGCTCAGAAAGAGTTAAAATCAGTATTTATCAAGATGAGACCCTTGAGGTGAATTAACTGGATATTTTCCCTGAAGTTCCAACTAGTATCACATTGAAATGTGTGTTTTTGAGAGACCCTAAGAGCATTTTTTTACTTACTTTGCCAGCCAGGATTTTAAAGATCTCTCTTGTTAACCTCCATTCTGAAGAACTTTGCATACCTTTGTCAACTGAGTAAATATGGAGAATGATGCTTTAAGGGAGTAAAAAGCATCTTTTCACATTACATCTTTATTTATAAAATATGACTTTATTACAGGCTTATTTCCCTCAGAGCAGCAGGTTGACCCCTCGTCACCTGTTGCATATTTATATAACAATCCTTATCATGATCGATCAATTAATTGTTTGGCCTTTAAAATGTCAAAAAATCATCAAAGCCCAAGATGATGGCATCAAATTGTTTATTTCATACGGCCAACATCCCAAAACCTAAACATTCAGTTTATTGTCGGATAAAACAAAGAAAAGCAGAAAATCCTCATAACTTAGAAGCTGGAACACTGTTTGCCATTTTTGTTTGAAAAATGACTTAAACGATTGATTGATTGATTGATTGATTGATTGATTGATTGATTGATTGATT
>CALSCE010009779.1:15728858-15745077 GCA_943593645.1 Bovichtus variegatus
ATTGATTGATTGATTGATTGATTGATTGATTGATTGATTGATTGATTATCAAAACAGGTGCCCGTTAATTCATCAAATAATTTTTTCAGCTTTGAAAACGTTCAAATAATTTGCAGGGGAAAAGAAAGAGACTAGAGGAAAGTCTTAATAAACACAATTTTGAGTAGCAGAAATGTTGTTCTATCTTTTCCTGTTGATCATCTCATAACCCCTCACATGTATTTTGTCACATCCCTAGATTACAAACCTTAAAGGATAATAAGCCATAAATCACTTTTAAGACATTTAATAAACACTTTGAAGTACTGGAACTTTACTTGAGTATTTTGAATATTATTGATAGTATCTTTCCTCCTCTACAATTATCAATTGCAGTTTTTACTCTACTACTATAATCGGAATGTGAGGTTGCGTTGTGTCGCAGAGTCTGACTCTTTGTTCTCTCATCTGCAGGAAAACGGCCCCATGAGTGCAACATCTGCAAGAAGGCCTTCAAACACAAACACCACCTGATCGAACACTCGAGGCTGCACTCCGGTGAGAAACCCTATCAGTGTGATAAGTGCGGGAAGCGTTTCTCTCACTCTGGCTCGTACTCCCAGCACATGAACCACCGCTACTCCTACTGCAAGAAGGACGGGCCAAACTCTGGCTCCGCTTCGGGGCCACGCAGGGTTCAGTCGGAGCTCGGCAGCCCCAGCACCGGACTGCAATCAGACAGTCGGACCACGACCCCGCCCTCCCAACTGGACTCAGACGAGAGGGAGAGCGAGGAAGAGGAGGACGAGGACGATGAGGCCATGTGTATGGACGACATCCGGGTCGTGCAGGTGGACGACGGCGAGTGCGAGATCTATGAGGGTAACTTCGAGGACGACGACGAGGAGGGAGAGGAGATTGTGGAGGAAGACACGACAGGAGAGGATGAGGCCGAAGAAGAGAAGGTGGACGAGGAGCTCGTTTGTGATGTGATGGAGATCGAGGTCGGGGACGATCACATGGAGGAAGAAGAGATGGAGGAAACAACTGAAGAAAAGGAGGAAGCGGCAAGTGTGGATACAGAGGACTGTGAAGCAAATACGGACAAAAGCATCAGGGAGGGGACAGACAGCGCAGAAGCCACAGCCGAGGTGGTGACAGACGCCAAATAAAGGTCGGAAAACGTCTTCGGGACAGCTCCAACGCCTCGGTCACTGAAGCCGAGTAAATTAAGACAAAACCGCAGAAAAATCAACAAAGTCACGGCGGTTGCCTGATCTTAACGGTCCACTACTGTGTACAAAAACCCAGGTGTGCCTGAACTTGAAAAAAGAAAAGAGAAAAACAGTGACTTTTTTTCTTGTGGAAATGAAATATCAGTGTTAAAAATTGTTTATAGAAGTACAGATTTTAAAGCAGAACTCACCCATCAACTTGTTAGACTTGTTACTGAGACATCCCAGGTTGTTTTATTGTTTGTTTGTTTGTTTGTTTGTTTGTTTTCATTTGGTCAGTGTTACTAATCTTGTTTTTGTTTAAAAACATTTTAACCTGTAAAGATGAGAAGATTTCTATACCTTTTTATTGCCAATGAAGTTTCCTAAAATCAGTATTTTATTGAGTTCTACGAACAAAAACCTCTGCACTACAGTATTCCTGGTTTACCTATGGATACATGCCTCATGCATTGTATGCCCTTCAGTGTTATATACGTACACTAGCTAGCGAGATGTTGTTTGTGTTAGTGTTGCTAGCTAGTATTACTTTTGTTTTCAGTTTGACTGTTAGCCTTAAGGAAAACAAAGTATTCTTGGGGAGGGTTGTGGGCGGGATGGGGAGTCCGGGATGAGAAGGTGGCCTCCGTATGCCATAACCAAATTTGTCCTATCAGGGAAGGTGGAGTCACAAACTTAAAGCCAGCATCCGGCGCTTGTGTTTCGCAACGCGGCGTAGCCGGCATGGGTGGAGTCTCCAGGTGAATATTCAAAAGCAGACTCCACCTCGCGGGGCTCAGCTGTGCTTCCAAAAACACAAGCGCCAATTCTTACCAAGCTTCTCCTTATTTTGGTTGACTTTAGTTCTGAGTCAGTGTTTCAGTGTTATTAGCTTATATATGAAGTCATGCTGTACGTGAAGGAACAGGGCTGTTCCCTGCTCCACCCCAATGCCTCCAGCCTTATGCAAGACCTGTGTGCTGTTAAAAGTGCCATTGAACAGTGTTATCATTTCTTCTTCACACATGTAGCCAGTATTATGTCCCTCTGTTACTTACACAAGACCCATATTGACTAATGTTTGTCGACTTGCACAGAACAGCTCATTTGTCACAATTACTGAAAGACTTCCTGTGAAATGAATTGGAATATTTACGAGGCCTTTAAAAGTATTTTGGAACACGTGAAAGTTTGGAAACAGTATTAGGGCTTCAACTAACTTTAACTGACTTCTTTTTTTATTAATAAATGAATTGTTTAGTCTGAAACGACAGAAAATAGTGAAAAGGCCTGTTATCATTTCCGAGAGCCCAAGATGCTGTCTTCAGATTTCTTGTTTGGGCCGAACAGCAATCGTAAAGTCAAACAAATTCACTTTACAGTTATATAAAAAAGCAACCAAATCATCACATAGGAAAAGCTAGAAACTGAAACAATGAATCAGTTATCAAAAAGCAGCCACTCTTAAAATTGTAGTTTAGAAGTAAAAGTTTTGAAGTGGAGAAATATGTAATAACCGTTGAGAAATACAGTCCAGACTGAGCCTATCGCTGGATATTAAATGCCTTGTAAACTTGATAAAATCAGTTTCCAACTGATGTTAAAAGTTTTTTGAAAATGCAACTTAATATGTTGGATTTAAGTTTTAAAAATGTTTACATAAGTTCTTAAAGACAGAATAAGCTTCTGTTTCTGCAGATTGAAATATTCAAAACTAAAAACATGCAGGGAATGTTATCCAACTCTAACTTGACACTCTGCTCCACCTAGTTGGCTGTGGAACAAATCAAAAACGTACAAAACCTTTATCAATTTTAAGTCAAAATGAAGACGGAAGGATTTTAAATTCAGCCAAAACGTGTGCAGTTATTTTCAGATATTGAAGAAAAGGAAAATTTGTGGCAAGCTGTCCCGCACTTCAGGTAACAAACGTTAGTAAATGTGGTCTCTGTCAAAGTGTTTTCAGTTGGTTTTACCGAACAGTGTTTATAATATAAGTCTGTTTTAAACTTTTGTTTTTTATGTGTGTCCTCTGTATGTTTTTTCAACAATGGCAGTATTAGAACCCTTTTCACAGATTAAAAGATTAAATGTACCTGTTTAGTTTTTAGAAGACTTTTTTATATTTATGTGTCTTATTTTTATATTTTCTTTCATGGTTATTTATTACACATTGTAGTGTACATTACTGTAGTTTGAATTGATACAATAATATATTTTAGTATGAAAAATAATCTCGAGACAAACAAAAAAGCCCAAAATGTGGTTCTGGGAGCTGAAGTTTGTTTTAACAAAAAAAAAAAAAAAAAACATAAAAAAGATAACATGTATTCTGTAAACATGACTTCTGTTTTAAGCTTAAAAAAAAAAAGAAAGAAAAAAGACAGGAATGAAATGAGAAATAGAAACTGTTACATGTGCATCCGCTCTTTGCGTCGTTATGAAGCTACTGAATTCTAAAACTCTGTGATTTTAAAAGCATGAGTCGTCGCCGTTATAATGAAGGATCTTGTTATGAAGCCTCCCTTTTTATTTCGAAAGCCAAATTTAGATCGTCCCGCCATCCTGTTTTCTGTTCTGTGCCAACTTGTTCCATTGTACTGACAAAGGCTGCATATCGTTTGTTATGTCCTCACCCTTTGTAAATCCACTGTCTTTTTGTATTGTTTTTATTTTAGTTTTGCTCCATTTTTATGACTCCCCATCACAATAAAATGTAAGACAGCTTTCCCGAGTTGCTTGTTTTACCTCTCAGCTTCCTACTTTATCAGTCTACCGAGATCAAATTAAATAAAAATATTCCAAACATATGTTTAATGTAAGGATAGAAGAACATGGTTGACATCTGATAACCAGCCTTTACTCATCCTTAGAAATTTGACAGAAATTTTGTAGTGCGATTTTCAGCATTTTTTGCCTTTATTGGAGCGCTGATCAGAAATGAGGAACAATACGGAGGCCAGGTGGGTCGGCCAGCAGCAAACAGGAAATTGACCTCAAAAAGCAAGAGGTAAGAGAAATGAGACATGCTGCCACTTGATTTTAATATAGGGTTATACGATTTGAATGACTAATATATTGTAGACATAAAACTTGAATAAAATTTGCATAGGATTAATAAAAATCAGTATTAGATTATGGGTGTGTAGCGTCATGGCTACTGTCACAAAGTACTGGTCAAAGTGTTTGTGGAGACGCCATCAAACAACTCTAAAATCAGAATTACGTGTAGGAATTGGAGAAATGTGGAAGAATTAAGCAGAATACAGCTATCTTTAAATTCTTGGTTTAATTTAAAAGGACATACAATTAGATAAGAAAATCCTTTATTAATCTCCGGATGTCATAACAGCAACAGCAATGACGATGAAACACAGGAAAGGTGAGGTGAGTACAAACCACACTAGGATAATAAGAATAAAAAGTATAAATAAAGATAACAATAAGGGTAAAACAAAACACTGAGTAGCTGGCCCTGAAAGTGAATGAGTGAATATTATATACTGTCAAATACTGACAGACGATTAGCAATGAATATAAAATAATACGCACATTAAATAATAATTCATAACATGGGCAGCTGATAATCACAATGAAACATTTATAACTCAACTTGTATCTCTTAATATATGACAACAGTTTACCTGACTTTTCTCCCCACATAGATATAACAGTTTCTGAGGATCAGGGAGATGGGTAAACTAATAAAAAATAAATTATATATTTGAAGACCTCTCTTAAATCTTTATATATCTCACAGTATAGTAAGAGGTTAGATTCTGTGTCAAACTCTAATGACAAAGTGAACACAGACTGGCGTCCAACGGTTCAGCCAATCAGACGCAGAGGAAAAAAAGATATCGTTACCGGATTGGCTATGAGCGAACGACGCAGCGATACCCGGAAGTAAACAAGTTTAGCGCAGCGGCTACAGGAGCAACAGCTAGCTGCTAACTCTGCCAGGTGAACAAAAGGAGCCGACCTGCCCCATCGGAACCACAGCTCTTATAAAGTATTATAAATTATATATAAATCGTCCACAAGCAGTTAATTTATGGTAAGGACACACCTTCTCGTCATGCACTGGTAAGGTTTGGCATAACATAACGCAGTGTTTCTCAAAGTGGGGGGCGCGAGCGACCGGGAGAAATGTGTGTTTTTACGCGGGTTTTATGTGCTGAACGCACACCCATAAAACAAAGCGCGCGGTCACGCCCCCTCGCTCTCGCTCTCGCTCTGGTTTCATTCAGCTCCCCGCGCTTGGCAAGGCGGTAGTAAAAGGCAAAAGCTGTCCGCTTTTTGTCAGTGAACAGAATGGAGGCATTTTTGACAGGTACTAAAAGGAAGGCCACCGATGCTTCGTGTGACGGTAATAAACCAAAAAACAAGTTGAGAAAATATGACGAGGCATATCTCGCTCTTGGCTTCACAGCGAATGTTGTGGGAGGTGAGGAGAGACCCCTGTGTGTTGTATGTCAGAAAACCCTCGCAGCTGATAGCATGAAACCCAGCAAACTGAGAAGACACATTGAGACATCACATCCCAGTCACGTCAAGAAGCCACTCGACTTCTTTAAGAGAAAACTCGAGGAATACCGTAAGCAGGAGACGCAACTGGCATCATACAAGGTCGCATATAGAATCGCCAAGTGTAAGAAACCACACACGATAGCTGAGGATCTCATCCTCCCCGCTGCTCTTGATATGGTTTCAACAATAATTGATGAGACAACCGCCGCAAAATTGAAGTGTATCCCCCTGTCCAATGACACCATTGCAAGACGTATATGTGACATTTCGAATGATCTGGAAGAACAACTCACGGAGTCACTGAAAAACAAACGTTTTGCAATACAAGTGGATGAGGCCACAGACAGCAATAAAGACTGTTTGCTTATTTGCTATGTTCGATTTGTAAATTCCCAGTCACTGATTGAAGATCTGCTGTTTTGCAAATATATCAAAAACAGAGCGACAGCTGATGAGCTCTTCAAAATGATTGACAGTTATCTGACAGAACATGGACTGAAATGGGAGAACTGTGTGGGATTTTGTTCTGACGGTGCGCAGGCCATGGCAGGGAAAAAGAGGGGGCTACAGGCGCTCATCAAGGGGGTCTCGCCAAACGCGCAATGGACGCACTGTGTCATTCACAGAGAGGCGCTAGCGTCAAGACAGCTTAGCCCTGAGCTGAATGAGGTTTTGACAGATGTTATAAACGTGGTGAATTTCATCAAAACCCGACCCCTGAAAGCGCGCCTGTTCTCTGCGCTGTGTGAGGAGATGGGAGCTGACCATTCTGCGGTGCTGTTTCACAGCGAGGCAAGGTGGCTCTCGCGAGGGAAGGTGTTGTCGCGAGTCTTCGAACTACGAGAGGAGATTCGGGTGTTCTTGGAGGAGGAGAGCATGAATGAAGCTGCAAGCAAGTTCAATGATGAACAATTTCTCATGAAACTGGCCTATCTCAGCGATGTCTTTGGAAAGCTGAATGAATTAAACCTTCAGCTTCAAGGTATGTTGATATTTTTTGTCTTCTAGTATCTGTCATGTCTACTCTAAACTTTATGCTGTTCTGTTTAGTAGTGTCTGTCTGTTTGTCACTAAATGTAATATGCATTGATTACAAAAGGACCCCAATTGAAACAAGCCATTGGCTTTCTTGGGGGTTTTAATCCTATTTAGTTGACCTTGTACTTACTGTCATGTGATTTTTTTTCTGCAAACATCTAAATAAAGTATTCTATTCAATTCAATTCAAGGCAAAGATAAATACCTACCTGACCTGGCAAACAAGATCACTGCATTCAGTCGAAAGCTGGAGATGTGGGGCAGGCGCCTTGATGAACAACAGACTGATGCCTTTGAGAACTTGACTGAGTTTGCTGAAAGCAGTGTTTCTCAAGTCACCACAGTGATCCCCTGTCTCAGGCAGCACATCTCTTCCCTGAGAGGATTCTTTTTAAAATACTTCCCTTACAACAGTGCTCAGTATGACTGGGTGGTGGATCCATTCAATGCAGCAGGTTGGTATTTTATGTTATTGACTGACTAATTATGACATTTGTTTATGTTGTACATTATATAATAATAATAATAATAATAATAATAATAATAATAATATGCTACTATCTAGCTGGAATGGATTGTTGTAAAACTGACATTTTTTGTGTTTAATTTGCAATTAATTACAAATAAAGTATCTCTATCTGCAGCACCTGCCGATTTCAGCTCTGCTGAAGAGGAGCAACTCATCGAGATGACCTCTGACTCCACCCTGAGGCTGAGGTTTACAGCTCAGACACTGAGTGAATTCTGGCTTGGTGTGGAGAGGGATCATCCAGTCATAGGGCGGAGGGCTGTGGGCATCCTTCTTCCCTTCGCCACATCCTATCTCTGTGAGATTGGATTTTCAGCTGTTGCTTCACTGAAGACAAAGCACAGGTCTAAGCTCAACATTGAGCATGACTTGAGAGTGGCAGTATCAAGCCTGCAACCTCGGTTTGAAAAGATGTGTAGTTCAAAACAGGCTCATTGCAGCCACTAATGCTGTTGTTTAACCTTTATTTACCCAGGGTAGGTTCGCTGAGCACAGATGCTCTTTTTCAGCTACGCCCTGCTTCACATTCACACAGTTCCATTCATACCTGGGAGCTGCCCAGTTACAACCACAGTCTGACACCATTGGCCACTGAGCAACTCCACTGTTTTTCACAAGTTTTTTCACAAAGTTTTTTATCTATTTATAAAAAAAAAGCAGTGTCCTTGAATTGTATTGCAATGCACTGCAACTTCTTTCACAAGTTTTTTCACAAGTTTTTCACAAGTTTGTTCACAAGTTTTTGACACTGCTTTTAAAAAGCAGTGTTTTTAAAACACTTGCAATGTTACAAGATGTCTTTATTTTTGAAAAAGCACAGTCTTTGAGTGTATTGGACTGTAGTGTTATGTTGTTGCACAATTGCACAGTTGTAAAGTGGCTGCACAATTTGAAAGGTCACGATATTGGTGTTATTTCAATAAATTTAAACATGGCCCATTTCATGACTATTTTGTTGGGGCGAGGGGGGGCCTGAAATATTTTCGTCCGCCAAAGGGGGGCCTGACAGAAAAAGTTTGAGAAGCACTGACATAACGTAACAGTACACGACTATGCACAGGACTGCTTAACTGTACATGTGTTGATATGTTTTAACGTTATTCATTGAACTTTATTGTTGTCGTTTTATGTAGTTAAACTATTGCACAAAGACAGACTGCCTTCATCAGGGCTCCTCTGGAGCTGTGGAGTCGCTTTCCGGTGCAAACTCCAGGACAGGAAATGCAAGCAAAAACCACACAATAAAATCGTTAGACACTTCCGGTGAAAGCGAATCGTCACTGATTAGTATTTAATTGTTTAGTAAACATGTTAACGTGACAACTATTAATTCCTTAAATGTATCATGTATTTAGATTTTTGCCTATTCTGTCTACGGCATGGGTATCTATGCCAGTGTACAGTCTAGTAACAACCTGCATCGATTCAATAATTAACAACAATCGAACCGAGCCGGTATTATTCAGAATACACAGCATATTACAATGGTAGTGCGCTTCCACTTGTACTTTTTTTTACAACATTTTTTGTCATTTCTGTGTGTGCCCCTCTTAGGTGAGAAACCGCATTAATGCTCAAACTGGAAGAAGCGATTCTCCCACTCAGGCTCCTCCATCAGCAGTAAGAAGTGTGTGGGTGCAGCACCCCCAATGTCGTTGAGAGCAAACCCCTCCAGGAGCAGCTCCCCGTCACCCAGATCAAATCTGAACCTGTTGAATACGAGTGCAAGCCTGTGATGGCGGCACCGGCAACTTCAACTGCTACCAACGGAGGGACGGCACAATCAGCTGCGGTTCTAGCTACCACCCTGCCTCAGGGTGTGGCTATGGTCGTACCCACAGTCGGCCTCATGTCGCCAATCAGCATCAATCTGAGCGACTTGCAGAATGTGCTCAAGGTGGCGATGGACGGAAATGTGCTCAGTCAGGTGCTGGATACAGCTAATGGGGTGGTGACGCAGGGGAAGCAGGGAATTGTAGTCCAGCAGCCCCAGCACCAGATCATCAGCCTGCCTGCCTTCGTGGATCACGACGGCCCCACGAAGATCATCATCAACTACAGCATAAGCCCTGCAGCCGCCACCACTGCCACTACCCAGTCTGCACCGCTTGTTGCCAAAACCAATCCTGCTCCCCTTCCCACTGTCACCACTGCTGCAGCCCCCACCCCCACCAAGACAGATAAGACCTCAACCCCAGAGGTGACCGACCTCTCCATTGTAAAGGCAGAGCCAGAATCAGTGGCCATCACAGACATAGAGACAGAGGCAGTCAAACAGAGAGAAATTACTTCAGACGCCCGAACAACTCAGATGCCAAAAGTCAGCAGCACCAGTACATGTTTACTATGTGATGACTGTCCCGACCACCTGGAGGCGTTACACCTCCTCCAGCACTACAAAGCAGCCAATGGGGAGGCCATTGACTCCGCAGCTTTGGACCCCTCGTTCGCTGCTCTGCTGAGTGGGGCAGGGGTGACGCTGGAGGAGCCACCTGTGGACGATCTCCTCGCACTCCTCAAGACCTATTTCGCCTCCAATGCCAACCCAAGCGAGAAGGAGCGGACAAAGATCTCAGAGTCTGTCAGTATTCCCGTGGATGTGGTCAGAAAGTGGTTTGCAAAGATGAAAGATGTGGGTAAATACCACAATAAAGCCACAGTGGTTTCCACAAAGACTGAAAACACAACTTCCAGCTCAGAGGACGCCTCGAATCAGAATGGAGAGGCAGAGGAAGACAGCTCCCAACAAACGTCCAACAAAGCCTCATCACAATCTGGCAGCGCTTCTCCGTCAGACTCGAGTCTCAACACCGGGGACCTTGTTATTGTTAAAGGCGAGCCAGAAGACCCAGGTGCTCTGGACTCCCAGGCCAAGCCGTGCGACCGCTCCCTTCCTAAACATATCGTATCAGCATCGGAAACGACTACGCCTCACGCCAAGCAGCAGGAACAGCTCCTAAACCTGACCTGCCTGAGGAAGGAGCAGCTGGAAGGTCCAACCATCTACGTCACCACGCCTCAGACCGGAAGACATGTCAACACAGCAGCACAGCTGCGCACATTAGCAGCCACCGCTGGTCAGGGCACCGTGCGCCGTTGCAGCACAATCAACACCACGACAAATCGCCTCATCCCACAACTCGCATACGCCGCTACTACAAGGTTCACCAACACCACTGGAGCAAAGGCCATTGTACTGAATGGCTGTAAGGTCAGATGTGGTTTTTTTTTTTTTTTTCTTAAATATACTATACATTTTTGTTATATAAAATAATAAACATGGGGTCACTCAGTTACGTTGGATGATTGGAGATGTTGATATTGTTAAACATTACGTCTACCAAACAATATTTCCTCTGAGCAAGTTATTTTCATTTCTCATTATAAAGCTCTTATCTCTTCTACTGCTCTGACCACAGATCAGCTTCACTGCAGCACCTGAAGTATATGAAGGACAATTCAAAGGGAAACATTAACATTCACAGTCCAACTGGATTCAAACTGGGAGCACTGAGACAGTTTTCCTCACTTGTAGATTATTGCCTTCATAATGATGAACATAATTTTCTTTCATTTACAGCAGAAGAGGCTGGACAGCAGCTCTGACGGCGTCACCACATTGGAGGAGCAATGCGAGTTAGATTCGGCCGCGCTGATGGAGAAGCGGCGGCGGAAAAAAAGCGGAGTCTACCCGTGTGACATTTGTTCCAAAGTCTTCCACAAGCCCTACATCCTGGCCACACACCAACTTGTACACACAGGTATGCTTTACAATTTAAAGTTCAGAAGGCTCAGAAGGTAGGCGGGTCATCACTTATCTGAAGGCTGGAGGTTCGATCCCTTGCTCCTCCGGTTGTCCAGTGTCTTTGGGCAAATTACCAATGAGTCGGCTAAGATTTCTGAAATGTAACTCTCTTGTTTACCTCGACTGACAACTTTGCATGCTTTAAGGGAGTAACCAGCATCATTTCACATTACGTCTTTTTATTCTGAAAATGTATTACAGGTTGATTTCCTTAAAGCAGTGGCCGCCAAACTTTTTGGCTTGTGAATCTTAAAACGTTTGAGCCCTTGTTTATGAAAAAAGCTCATCACTCTTTCCCATAGCCCAAGATAATTAATTTCATATCGCCAACATCCAAAGCCTAAAGATTTCCATATATTGTCGCATTAAACAAAGAAGCAGCAAATCCTCATAATTTAGAAGCTGGGACGAGGCAGTGTAGATAATTACTTTAACGATTAATTACAGTGCTCATTTAGGCAGCTATTTTAAATTTAGTCTTACTGAGCGCTGATTTGTTTTAGTCACATTTTAGTCATTTTTATCCTTAATCGTTTTAGTCTAATCTTTTTAGTCATTACTTTCAGTCAATGTTTTCTCTCTTAATTTTGATTATAATGAAGATTTCAGTCTTGCTAAAACCAATCATTCAATCATTTTCGTCAAACTTATTTCACTTAAGATTTTATCTTAACAGGATCTGATGAAATACACAGGTTGAAGGATTAAGAATGCAGCTTTGCTCTTCCGAAGCCTCAAGACTCATAAGTGATGCGCACTGCGGCTCAGTCGCACCCACCCGACCCTGACCCAACAATTCAACTACTTTAATCAGACTGTTGCAGTGAAGTTTGTGTTATGTTGCAGGCAAAGGCCGTATGAGTCTGACTCTTCGTTCTATTATCTGCAGGAAAACGGCCCCATGAGTGCAACATCTGCAACAGGGCTTTCAAACGCAAACACCACCTGACTGGCCACCTGAGGCTGCACTCTGCTGATAAACCTTTTCAGTGCGACAAGTGCGGGAAGCTTTTCCTTCTCTCCGGCTCGTACTACCACCACACAAACTACTGCACCAAAGACGGGCCATACCCTGGCTCTGGCGTGGGGCCACCCAGGGCTCAATCGGATATCGGCAGCCCCGGCGCCGGACAACAGTCGGACCGTCGGACCTTGACCCCGCCCAACCAACGGTTTGTATAGAGTTTTTTTTATTTTTTTTTAACCATTTTTAATGTTCTCTTTGTAGTTTGTCATGGACAAGAACAACATTTTCTTCCATCCAGAGATCTGATAATACTGTATATGTAATCAACAAATTACATACAAAATTACATTTGAACACATCATAACGATGTAATTGACCTCAGCTTAAACCGTATTTTTACTGAATAGAGCATGAACTCATCATAATGTAAGTCTATGGCGCCTTTATTGGCAGCTAAAAGCTTCCACAGCCTCTAGTTTGTGGCTGTAAAGTTTCATGAGGCTGTGATCATCCTAGAGTTCACAACAGCTCATTTTACACAGCAAGGTCTGTATAATAAAAGGTCCCACTACAATGAAATGGATACTGTAGGGACTGACATCATCACACAGGAATACAATCAGGCTCATTGGATCCACAAGATTCTCAGCATTTCATTCGTTGGTACAAATGGAGCCATTTTTCATTCAGATATCTTAAGGCGAGAGGTCAAAGGACCCCTGTGAATATGGCCATGCCACCTTTTCCATCGCCAAAATGTAGCCTGACTTTGGAGCGTTGTTATTGACAAGCTGGCACGACATGGCTGGTGCCAATGGATTTCTTAGGTTTTTCTAATTTCATATGATATCAGTATCTTTATTTTAGCTTTTAAAACTGAGCCACAGCCTCTTAAAGACGGTAAAGTCGTCCGGGGCCGCTGGCGATCCCGCTGGTCTCAGAGCGTTAACTAGCTCAAGAATTTGCTGCTCCCTGGGGAAGAGGAGGGGAAAGGCAGGTGAAGCAGAATCCTGCAGGCACACACAACCTTTTTTTGTTTCCTTGTAAAACAAAAAAAAACTGCGGTTCACATGCGCAAACCCGGCCGTGGTTTGTGCTGTAAAACGGTTCTGATTTTTACTGTTCGGTTTTGCATCCTTAGCGAGGAAGAGGCGAAAGGAGAGAAGGTGGACGAGGAGCTCGTTTGTGATGTGGTGGAGATCGAGGTCGGGGACGATCACATGGCGGACGAAGAGATGGAGGAAACGACTGGAGAAATGGAAGAAGCGGCAAGTGTGGATACAGAGGAAAGGGTGTGAAGCAAATACGGACAAAAGCATCAGGGAGGGGACACACACGCAGAGGAAGTGCTGGGGAAAAAAAAGCCAAATTAAGGATGGAAAGTGTCTTCGGGACGGCTCGAATGCCTCGGTTAATGAAGTCGAGTAAATTAAGACAACACTGCAGAAAAATCATCAAAACCCAGGTATGCCTGAGCTCGAAAAAAGAAAAAGAAAACTGTCATTATTTATTCAATTAGTCAGTCTCCAGGTAAATTTTGAAAAACCTCCACCTTGCCTGGTGCACATGTAGCCAGGATTATGTCCCTCTGCTGCTTACACAAGACTCATATCGACTAATGTTTGTTGACAGAACAGCTAATTTGTCACAATTACTGAAAGGTACTTCCCGTGAAAGTAATTGGAATATTTACGAGTTCTTTAAAAGTATTTTGGAACACATGCTCCACACAACGCTTGGAAACGGAGTAATAGGACTTAAACTAACACTTTTTTTTGTCATTATTGATTCATCTGGCAACTATTCTTTTGATTAATTCTATCAAATCAATAAAAATTACAGAAAATATTGTAAAAGGCCCAATATAATTTCCCAGAGGCCAAGATGGCGCCTTCAAATGTCTTGTTGTGTCTGAACAGAGATCTAAAAGATATTTAGTTTGAAATTATCCAATGCAAAGAAAAGCAGCAAATTAAAAGAATCTTTGGCTTTTTCGCTTGGAAAAAGGACAGAAATGATCAGTTATGCTGCTTATTTTTGCAGATCAACTAACTAATCCATTAATCAACGAATAGTCTCAGCTAGAAGACTAAAGACTTGAATATTTACTGTTGCGGAATACATTTCAGTTATGGGCCAATGGCATTGCATACCTTGAATAGTGTGTTTCATAACTGGACCTGCATTGAAAGGATGTGATCTTAGCTCTGTAAAAATACACTCGGAACAGAAAATGGCGTGACAATAGCCACCATTCAGAGACCTTGACTTGACTGTAGAGAAGGTCGTAGCATTTGTGCTTTCTGAGAAAGTTGAATGAAGAAGACAATACACACCATCACTTATTTATTATTAATTTATTAAATGTATCTTCCTAAAGCTGCCTCAGTACAACACATCTTGTCTAATTTGAAACTGCTGTTCAGATCCCAGGACTGACGAACTCCTGACACCCCACAAGTAAATACTGAACTTGGGGAGACTTCCAGCACTGTGCACCATGGAAGTGGTTTCTATCTCAAAGGGCATTAAAGCTAAAAGTCTCATCCCATTGGATGAATTTAAACTTACTTTTGGACCTTTTTTTTTTTAGAGGTTGTTTCTGGTGCTCGTGTCTTATCTCTGATCTCTTCCTCCTGCTGTACTCCGGTCTCTCTTGCAAAAGATACATTGATCTCAATGAGACTGCCTTATTCAATAAAGGTTGTATTTATTTGTGCAAAAAGGTCTATTATGCACGGACATAAAAATGACAAAGTGCAATCAGGTGTGTTTTGCTGAACAGAAAACTTAAAACTGCCTAAATCTGAGGAAGAGAGTTCACACTGAGGGGATACTTCCCAAGTTTTGCTGCTAAACATGTGCAAATAATAAGGAAAAAAAAGAAACTGTAATTCTAAAATCAACTAAAAGTGTGAAATCCCCCCCCCACCAACTGTGCCGCCAAGCCAATAGTGTGTCGGTGCTCCTGTGCTATTTGTCTCTAATTTACATTTGTGTTGTGTATACATCTGAAGAGGAATCAGTTAAAGACGGTTCACAAAGATCAGCACTCATAGCCAGATGCAGTTACAGTGCTGTAACCTCTTCAGTTGGTGGCAACTGACCTTTAGACTTGCCAGATGTGATGCATAATTCACGGAGCAATCCATTCTTTGTGAATTCACCCCTGAATATTGTTGGTTTGTATCTTAATGCAATACAAAGACGGTGGAAGACGGCACACATTTACAATACCAGAAAGAAATGAAGTCAGCAGAAATCGGTGAGGCGATGAGATGACAAAGCAACCGGTGTTTTCTCTGAGCCACCTGAAAACACATTTCTCTAAAGTAGGTTTTAGATGAGAATGAGAGGTACTTTCTTCCTTTGTCTGTAGTCCTTCAGGTGATCAGAAAGAGTGGAAGTAGCTTTTTTTTTTTAATGGGAGAAAACTCTCCTGATGTCCAGGTAATGACACACTTATGATGCTCTTTTACCCAAAGCAAACTACTGCACAACAAACGCAGAAATGTGTACTAGCGGTTTAGGTGTGAATGGACGGAAAGAAAGATTCATGTTTTTAAAATGCAGAATCCACATTAACTTTGTGCCCTTAAGAATGTTTCAAAATGTCAAATGATGCTTCGGTTTTGGTTTGAATGGGAAACTTCTAGACCACCACATAAGGATTTTACAAGAAACACACTTAAGCCTTGACCAGTACAGTGCGTTTCCATTCCATAAGTGATAAATCTATTCCTACAAAGATGTTTAGAGGCGCTCACCTTCAACAACAACATATTCAGCTCATCTACAAACCCAATGAGTCGGCGTTTACTGGAGCGAAACAAAGCACCAACAACGTCAGAGCTGTAATAACTGGCAGTAATTAAAGCTAATTTCACGCCACTGCAGTTTGTGAAGCTGCACGCGCGGAGCTATTCGTCAAAATTAGTTGGGATGCGCAGAAGCACATTACACCTGTCAATCAAAGCACAACCTTTCTGGCCGCTGAGCAGCAACACTGATGCTGGCGAAGGCTGTACGCTTTAATGTTTGTGAGGAACCAAATGTTATGTTTTGGCTTGTTTTTTGAAAGGACCTCATCCTTTAGTTTCTACAGACATCTATTTATAGATTGGTGCTCCAGAATTGGCTCAATATATGTTATTGAA
>CALSCE010009779.1:15754742-15814466 GCA_943593645.1 Bovichtus variegatus
TGTTACTCTTGTTACTCTTGTTACTCTTGTTACTCTTGTTACTCTTGTTACTGAGACATCCCAGGTTGTTTTATTGTTTTGTTTGTTTTTCATTCGGTCAGTCTACAGGTGATTCTGATGTGGTTCCAAAAACACAGGTGCCCATTCTTACCAAGCTTCTCCTTATTTTGGTTGACTTTAGTTCTGAGTCAGTGTTTCAGTGTTATTAGCTTATATATGAAGTCATGCTGTACGTGAAGGAACAGGGCTGTTCCCTGCTCCACCCCAATGCCTCCAGCCTTATGCAAGACCTGTGTGCTGTTAAAAGTGCCATTGAACAGTGTTATCATTTCTTCTTCACACATGTAGCCAGTATTATGTCCCTCTGTTACTTACACAAGACCCATATTGACCAAGACACTTCCTGTGAAAGTAATCGGAATATTTAAAAAGTATTTTGGAACACACCTGAAAGCTTGTAAACGGATAATTCGGGCGTCAACTAACAATTTTTGACGTCATTGATTAATCTCACAAATATTTCGATTAATCAATTAATTGTTAAGTCTATAAAATGTCCGAAAAATATCTCAGAGGCTTGTTTGGCATGTTTGCTTGAAAAAGGACAAACAATCAGTTATTTTTGCAGATGAACTAACTAATCGATTTAATGAACTAATAGTTTCAGCTCCATAGGATATCTTTGAAAAATGCTTTTGCTCCTGATACTTATAGTTGCATGTTTTATTAGACTTTAAAAGAGTATTACTGTCGGGAAATGATTTTCAGTTACGTCCTCCGTTAGTTGCTCAACAGTCTGTCAGGTTTACATAAGTGCGTAAAAACAAAATCTTCTGTTAAGGCAGATTGAAATATTCAACACTAAAAAAATATGCCGGGAATGTTATCCATCTCCACTTTGACACACTGTTCCACCTTGTTGACTCTGGAAGAAATAAAAAAAAATATACAAAACAAAGTGAAATAAGTTAAGACAAACTTGTGCACTTGTCTTGAGATAGTAAAACATAGAAAAATTGTAGCAAGCTGTTCCGCTCTTCAAGTAACAAACGTTAGACAGTGTGCTCTCTGTCAAAGTGTTTTCAGTTGGTTTTACCAAACAGTTATTTTTATTTCTTTCTGTTCATGTGTCATTTGTATGTTTTTTTCAACATTGGCAGTATACTAAGTGTAACACTTTATCTTCCTAAAGCTGCCTCAGTACATCACATCTTGTCTAATTTGAAACTGCTGTTCAGATTCCAGGACTGACGAACTCCTGACACCCCACAAGTAAATACTGAACTTGGGGAGACTTCCAGCACTGTGCACCATGGAAGTGGTTTCTATCTCAAAGGGCATTAAAGGTTGAAAGTCTCATCCCATTGGAGGAATTTCAACTTTTAATTTTGGAGCTTTTTTTTAGACGTTGTCTCTGGTGCTCGTGTCTTATCCTGCTGTACTCAGGTCTCTCTTTTGGAAAAAAAGATCTTGATCTCAATGAGACTACTTTATTAAATAAAGGTAATATTTTTATGTGCAAAAGGGTCTATTATGCTCGGACATAGAAATGACATAAAGTGCAATCAGGTTTGTTTTGCCGAACAGAGAAACTTCAAACTGCCAAAAACTGAGGAAGAGAGTTCACACTGAATGTTGTTCTGTATCTAAAGCAAAATGAAGAACTTCTCACCAGGTGGCGCTAGAAGACCACCCAACACACCTGCAGAAGTCCGCAGACCACAATGTATTAAGAGAGCAGAAATCAGCACTAATCATTCATAAATAATCGAGCTATGAGCCGTGATTATTAATTTGTCCTGGGGAGAATTTGGAGCTCTGTCCAAATATAAATCCATGAAATCTAAACATCCTTTTTTTTTTTTTTTTTTCTCCCTTGGGAAAGTGACATTATCTGCATGGCTGACTTCAGTGTGCGACTGCTAATACTTGCAATTAGAGGAACAATCAGTGATATGACAGTGACATGTGTTGATGAGTTGACAAGCAATCAGCGTTTTCTCTGAGCCACCTGAAGATGAAATATTTTTTCGTTCGTCTTGTCTTCACTCAAGTGATTAAAAAGAGTGGAAACAGCTTTTTGAATAGACAAAACTCTCCTGATGTCGAGGTAATGACCATGTACACTTACGATGCACTTTTACCCAAAGCAAACTACGGCACAATAAAAGCAGAATTTTATATACATATATGTATATATATATATATATATATATATATATAATGGACTTTTACTTGATTTTATTACATCAATATTTTTATTATACTTATCATTCATTCACAAATGTTTGTCTGTCCCTGTGTTGATCATGACCAGTAGGAGGCGCAAGAGACAGGACATTTAAAAAAAAAAAAAACCTACAGTGACTTCTAGTCAAGTGAACAAATTATACCTAACTTGAGTGAACTAACACCAATAACTACTATTAAGAATATGACTGTTTACAACATGAAAATCCAATAAAAGGACTTCTTATGAACACACATTAATGTCGTGAGGTAACCCTGATATTTGTTACGTTTAATCTCGAGTCAGACTGAAGAAACGTGTTCCCAATAAAGACATTAATGACATCAACGAGGGCTAAGAAATGTTTTAAAATCTTATTAATACTGAAATGCTTTTCTATTGGCTGAGAAATACCACGCCGTTCATTCATTCAGGACGAGGACAAAAACACTTTACTACTTTGAGTTTAGTGACTGTTTCCAGTCCAAAAAACGTCTCTTCAATCGACCTCTGCACACCCTCTCAACTACCGTCGTGTTTTCACTTAAATTGCCAGATTAGTCTTCTCGTGACTAAATAGGTGTGTACAAACTGAGTTTGATGGACGTCTCCCTCGCTCTCCTGCACCTGCAGGGCAAGAAAACCTCAAAGTAGTTTCTAAAGATTGGTGACATGTAACTACAGCTCCACCCAACCTCAACCTGACTCGAGGTTTAATCAGCCCCAGTAGAAAACACTTTTCTTCACTAAAGAAAAGTTTAAAGAGTCCATATGCAATACAGTCTGTAGCTTTTAGTGGTGATGCATGCTTTGAAAACATAGGCTCCACATTAACCTTTTGCCCTAAAGATTGTTTAAAAATGTAAAATGATACTTTGGTTTGAATGAGAAACTACTAGCTCACCACATAATCCGGATTTCACTATACACACAAGCCTTCTGAATTCAGACGGAAAATGTTTTGATTCAGGAAAGCGCAGATGGTTCAAAGATGTCTCGGAGCATTTCCGTGCCATAAGTGATAAATCTATTCCTACAAAGATGTTTAGAGGCGCTCACCTTCAGCGACAACAACATATTCAGCTCATCTACAAACCCAACGAGTCGGCGTTTACTGGAGCGAAACAAAGCACCAACAACGTCAGAGCTGTAATAACTGGCAGTAATTAAAGCTCATTTCACGCCACTGCAGTTTGTGAAGCTGCACGCGCGGAGCTATTCGTCAAAATTAGTTGGGATGCTTAGAAGCACACCTGTCAATCAAAGCACAACCTTTCTGGCCACTGAGCAGCAACACTGATGCTGGCGAAGGCTGTACGGCTGGAAATGAGTTTTTGCAGCACCTCATCCTTCAGTTTCTACAGACGTCTACTTAATCCATTTGGTGCTCCAGACTAGTTTATATCAAATTATGCGAAAAATAATCATTTGGATTGGAGCTGTCAGCAGTTATTGAGTATAAACCCTGAAGAATATTGGCTCTTGTCATAAAATTAGAATAAAGTGACCCTAAAGCCAGTGGTTGAGAGATTTTCTCAGTTCAAGGAGGAGAATAACTACAGCGACCAGGACCTTAGCTATCATTGAGGACATCAGAGTCGTGTCAGATTCTTTTCTTTTCTGTCAAAGTGTCCGACAGCCGAGCACCAAACTCCTTCCTGAACGAGGGTCGAATCTACGAGGTGACCCGACCTGGACATGTGAGCGATTATGGGTTTTTAGTTTTTATTCAGCTGTAAAATATCATTTGTGAAGCTGCAATGAATAAAATTTGATTTACATTTGTTCCTCGTACAAGCTTGATCAACAGGACTAAATAAAATATTGTTATTTAGTTGCACCCGCACTCACACAAATAGTTGTTCCATTGACATCCAGCACTGCTATTTGTCCTTTATTCTTGTGTATCATAAAATCGCAAATGGGATTTGGATGTAAACATGTCTCACAGATACATGTTACATAAAATATGAGAAATCACCCTTTGATCAAATTAAGGTCTTTAAATTCCTGAAGTCTTTAGCATGAACACTGTACTTTGTGGTGCTTCAGGAGGAAAACTGCCTCAGTTATACTCTCATGTAGTTTCACATTTTCTCCATAAGCTTTGGATGATACATTGGAAATAAGACAAGTAGAAACTCCTTTGTTTATTATTGCAAAACAAATCTTTTATTTATTATGTAAACCTTCAGTTTCTTCACACATCCTATCAGTAAAGTCTGTTAAATGACTCTTGTTCAATGATTTCATCCACACAATCACATTGTTTGACCAGAATCTTGGTTATGTAAAAGAGAGTACTAAATGATTTCCTTATTGATTGTGATCATGATAATTAGAGTTTTATAAACGTCATATTGCGATCATTTGTACGTCGATTTGGACAACAGTAACAACATTTGGTCTGCCAAACAAATAAATGTAAATGTAATTATAGATATCTTCAGAAAAAGAGGTGAGCACTTAAAATCTACAATAAGAAAAAAATCACTAAACCCTCTTTAAGACCCATGCAGAGGAAGAAAAACAACAACATACATTAATGAAAATGTTCAACACATTTAGATATATGCATATACATATCAGTACAGAAAAAACAAAAATCATCACGGGCAGCGATAGCCTCCACGGCTAAACAGACACAGGAAGTAGCGCCACCAAAAGAAACTCAAACATTTGACTTGACAGCTGATCTCTGCAGTGAAGAAGAATTCATTTTAAGACTTAAAACACAAAATTGAACCCGCTGTCTCTTAAATTATTTCTGTCTATTTAAGGTTACAGAATTCAGCAGTGTCTCCATTATGGTAATAAAGCCAAAGTCCAGCATAGAGAGGCTGAGTGAATGTAGTCCGGAGTCTGTGGAGAGAGTCATGGTTTTAGAGACGCTGTAGAAGGACAGAATACCTGCACTGTGATCCAGGTACACTCCTAATCTGGAGCACCGAGGACCTGAGACGAGAGTTTTGATATTGTTGTACATAAATGTATAACTGGTTTTGTCACAATCTAATGCCCAAGATTTATCATTGTATCCAAATTCAGTTATTCGAGCCCCCTACTCTGCTGATATTCTCGTAAGCGACAGAAACTCCACGTCCGCTCGACTCCACCTCCCAGTAACAACGTCCAGTCAGACTCTCTCTACTCAGGACCTGATACAATCCAGTGAATCTGTCTTTGTGACTAGAATAAGGCTGTGACTGTGTCATTAATGTTGCTTTTCTGCTCCCCTCAGATAATAACAGATATGTGTTTGCTGTGTTTGGATCCAGCGTGATTCCACGTGAATATTTTAGGAATCCAGCTCTGGTCTTGGGCTCTGGTTGTGACAGTAAAACATCCACTTCAGTCACAGTCAGTGAGACGTCAGTCCATTCCTCACTCAGAACGTCCTGTAGCTTATCTGTGACTTCTGACACAGCCGCTGTCACATCCTCAAAGTATCGCAGAGGACGGATATTGATGCTGGATGAGTGTGTAGATTCAGTTGTGCAGAAACTGGTTGTGATCCTCTGTGTGTGAGAGCTGCTTCAGCTCAGCATATTTCCCCATCAGCTCAGTGATCTCCTGCTCCAACTTCTCCTGAAGCTCTCTGACTCGACTCACTTAAATGTTCTGCTGGGATCTGACCAGCTGCTTCACCCCAGAGCTTCTTTTCTCCATGAGACGGATCAGCTCAGTGAAGATCTTCTCACTGTCCTCCATTGCTTTATCAGCAGAGTGATGGATAGCCTCCACCTCCTGCTGAAGCAGCTTCCATTCTTGTGATGTTTTGTCGACTCCTCTCGAGCTCTCTCTGCCTCTCAGTCCTTTCTGCTGCAGCTGAAATTGTGTTGTGGCCTTTATGTTCCTCCACAGAGCAGAGATAACAGATACACTGCTGATCAGTACGGCAGAACATCAGAGCACATGTTCTCCTGGAGCTTCTTGGAGGGCTCCACCAGTTTGTGTTTTGTTAACGGAGCTGTGTCATAATGACGCTGGAGGTGTTTCTTACAGTAAGAGGCCACCCACTGCAGACAGGACTTACAGGCTTTCAGTTTTCTCCCAGTACAGATATCACAGGCCACATCCTCAGGTCCGGCATAGCAGTGATCAGCAGGAGCAGCGTGAAGTCGCAACCGGATCCTTCATCAGATCCAGACAGATCGAACAAGAGAAGGTTTCCTGGTCCAGCTGAACTCCTTTCTGCGCCATTTCACCTCTCAGTGGCAACGACTGAGTTCCACTTCAAGCAGAATCGTTTTGAATAATAAAATAAGTTTGCATAAGGGGGAGTTTCTCACTAGTGACTGAGGGGGACAAATTATATATGTGACATAGTTTGGGGGTCTTCTGTATGCAAGTAAAATTACCTCCATGTTATGAAAGGCAGAATGTACAAAAGTAAAGTGATGGAGGGAGAAAGACTTGAGAGGTGAGTACTATATGCTATGTACTGTAGGGCTGATTGTCTTCATCATGCCTGCTGTGAAGCTTCATTTTGATATGTCGGTTAAAAAAAAAAACCTCATTCAGTCCAATAAACCGTAAAAGCTGAATTTCATCCCTGAGTGAGAGAACTAAAAGGTGTATTGACTGGATGGACAATAGAAGGGAAAAAACAAGAGATTGACATTTGTGTGTGTCTGTGTGTGTGTGTGTGTGTGTGTGCGTGTGTGTATGTGTTTCCTATACATTTTCTTTATATGTTTTTATGTTGACCATTCACTCCCTAGAGAAGCATTTTTTCTGTCTCTGCACAGATGAACCCTTCAGTTTTTTATATGTGCACAGTTTTATTCCTATTTGAAGACCCCAGCAGTTATAGATTTTCCAGCGGTGTTAGTGTGTGTGTGTGTGTGTGTGTGTGTGCGTGTGTGTGTGTGTTGAGATGGCAGATGCTTGCTGAGGTTTGTCCCAGTGATTTGTTTGTCCTGCTGAATGAGTTTGCTGCCTATCATTAAAGCAGCCAAGCAGGGAAAAACAGTCTGTCAGGAGCCCCTCTGTCACTGAGTTCAGCTTTCCCCCAGGCTTGCTATCTGACTGCCTTTGTCTACGTAGAGCTGACTCCCTCTCTGCAGCAGACACCAGCTCTACATTTAACACTCAGTGTCTAATCGATGCTCTTATGCAAAGCAACTCGCTGAAGTAGAACAGTAAAACAAACATCTTAAATACATCTCCAAGCAAGCAAGCAATAGTGCAGTGATAGAAGAAAAACTAAAAGATATATTACCCCTTTATGCTGTACAAGCATGAGGGCTCGGAGGCTGGCTTTGTTGCTTGTGGGTCCTTATTATTTCTACAGCAAATTGTATTTGTCAGGAAGATTACGAGTATAACATAAATGTAGATGTAAGAAGTTGTTTATGTATTCCATAAATCATTTCATAACCTCGCAAAGTAATCGTATGACCACAGATCCTCTAGGTCGAGAGGAACAGCTGATGTACGAAGTTTTTTTAAAGTTGTATTCACATCTAAAATGTAAGTATTTACAGGGCTGGTATCGGGGACTGGAATCATTCACACCTGGATCCTTCATTCCAGGACAGAGAGGGCATAAAGGAAACCTTTATCTTTGAAAAATCCTAAATTACGGAATGAAACCAGTTTGCAGAAGAGAAAAAATGTCTACATATTTAATAGTAAACTTTTGAACCTTTCAGTTTGCTTTCAGGGTCTGCCAATTCACAGAAAATGCATTTACTAAAGTTGTAAATGATCTTTTGCTTAATATGGATTCAGATTCCACCTCAGTGCGTCTAACACTGGATCTATGTGCAGCTTTTCACACTATTGATTATTGTATATTTTTTGACCAATTGAAAAACTTGGCGTCTCGGGCTTGGCTCTCGCATTGGTCAAAATCCTACCAATCTGAAGGAACAGTGTATTTAATATAATATTGATATCAATATTTTCTGATTTGAAATATGGAGTGCCTCAGGGCTCTGATGCTTGGTAATGGGCCTGCTCAACATGGACACCAGTTTGATCAAGTAACAGTAACTCTTGACAACTGTGTGATATTTCAAAGTCAGACAGCCAAGAATCTTAGCGTAACATTTCATTCGACCCTCTCTTTAGATCAGCTCATTAAAGATATCACTAAGATCGCCTTCTTTCATCTATGCAACATAGCTTGAATTAGGTTGTTTGTTTTTTTTAATCCATGGTTGATGCAGAGATCCTTAATTCACATCTTTGTATCATCCAGACTTGATTAATGTCACGTTTTGTTGTCAGGCTTGCCGCATGCTAGTATAGTAAAAGTCTCTAAATTCTTCAGAACGCTGTAGCTAGAATTCTGACTAAAACTAGAAAAATTGACCATATCACACCTGTAGACACGACGTGTATTGCATGTGTGTCCGTCCTGTGAGTGGGATCTCTCCTCAGTTGCTTTACTAAGGTTTCTCCCAATTTTCCCTGTAAAAAAAAATGTTTTCGGGACATTTTTTTCTTATCCGAATCGATGGTCTTAGGACAGAGGGTGTCATACGCTGTACAGATTGTAAAGCCCCTTGAGGTCAAATGTATGATAGTAGGCTATATAGATACAATTGACTTGGCTGTGAGAAGTGACCGAAAGAAAGAAATCATGAGATAGCAGTGGTTAGAAATGAGTTTCCCTCACAGAATTGCTGGGCTCACCCTCAGGGACAGGGTGAGGAGTTCAGATATTTAGTAGGAGATTCCTCCTGGACACCTCAGTGTGGAGGAATGTCCAACTGAGAGGAAGCACTGAAGACATCACACATCTTTCCTGACCTGGGAACGCTTCAGGATCCCTTGGGAACGGATGGAGGCTATGGAGAAGAACACCAGGACTACTTTTTGTCTGTTGCCGCTACTACCTGCGCTGTAAAATGGATGTACATTTTTAACATTTAAACAAACTATGTTAGCAATGTGCACTAGTAGATTACATTTGTGTGCATACAAATACAAAATATAAGGGTTCAAATCTGTTTGAAAAGCATTTTTAATAATGTGTCCTGTAGATATCATGACGCTGTATTATAGAAACTGTGATTCTTTATGGAGGAAATCAAGAGGGATGTGCTGACAGGCAGTATGTTTATATCGCTAGGTCTATAAATACTGTACAGTATCTAACGCCACTCTACTAATACATACTGTATCCACTAGGGAATTCAGCAGGGCCATTATTCTAATAGAAGATGGTGGAAAAGCTGTATCAACAGACTGAGCCCGTGATAGAGTGCATATTGTTACGAGCATGATGTGAGTGTTATCTGTAAGCAGGAGTGAGTTTACTGTATAAATCTGTTATGAGCCTTTATCAGAACCTTGCAGCTCCCCAGACATTTCATTTACTGTATATATAGATCACTGTTTGACAGCTCAGTCTATATTAAACCTGTTTATTTCCGTCCATGTTTCGGAGTAATCCCTGAGTTCTCCCCTCTGCGGATGTGAGACTCTCTGGTCTGTTGTGGTGCGTCTGATCTCCCATATATTCCAAATGTAATGGTCCTTTTCTTTTATGGATGAGATGAGATCGAAGAGGCTGTCTGCTTCCGTACGAGGAAAATCCAATTGCACGTCTGTCTTCCTGTTTGATTAGTGAAGCTTTAAGAGACGTTTGACTCAATCAGTATTTTGTGTCACATGTGTAATGTGGAAGGAGTCGCTTGTAAGTGTCAACCAACTGACAAATTATCCTCCAACTCGGCAACTACAGCACATTTACTGTATGTTTTACTCACACCGCAGACAGATTTGCTATACAGCAAAAAGTGAAGATAAACCCACTGTGCACTACCTGCCCTGCACCAAATGGGAAAAAATAATAGAGGCGAGCTGGAAGAGTGTCAAACAAGTAGAAGTCAAAGAGATTTTTTGGAGAACTAAAATATTTTTTGACAGAAATTTCCACCAATTTATTAACTGGACTGTAACTGAAAATAAATGCAAAGGTTTCTCTGTGTCTGCTTGATTTGTAAATAGGTCATTTTTGGATAATATTAGCCATTTTATGGCAATAAAATCCTTGTTTTTTTAGAAAAAACACAAAAAAACAATTGATGCAGCTCAGCTCAGTTCATAGCAAGCAAAACAATAAAATACTTTTGTGTTTTTTCAGAGGATCTTTAGGGGGAGATAGCAAACCTCGGCTGGTTTATTTGTTTGTGGAGCAGAAGTTCAAGTAACGTTTACAGTATACAAACTTTAAGGGACCACTAAAGGATGGTGGCTCTTAAGATGGCAGTCTCCCTGTAAATGCACTGTGCTGGGTCCGTGTCTGACCCTGTATATTATACTGTCAACATGTTTCAGATCACAGTGCTGACGTTCTCGGATCATTTAACCCTTGTGTGAGGTGAGGAAATAAGCGAAGCTGCTGAAGCTTGAAGACCAGCAGGCAGTGCTGACACTTCACCAGTTCAGACTCTTCGCTACAGTTTGAACAGGAATATGACAGAAAGTTCTTCTGTTGGTCAAACATGGTGGAAAAGTAAAAGTCCTCAGAGCAGCTGAAGGTCATTCCAATAGCTTGTTGAGAAAGCCCTTCAAGTGCAGTGGATTTTTGGTGTCTTTTCTACGACTCCATCAAACTATTCTCAGCCTTGGGCTACATTTGTCTTCTGACCTTTACATCCAGCTCCAGGCTTCTGTCCAGTCCCTCTTCACTCATCAGTGTCAGTGAATCTAGTCCCTGATGTCATCATCCCAAACATGACTGATGGAGAGAAACATCAGTGAGCCGCCCTCTGAGGAGCACAAATGAACAGCCTATGGTGCACAATGGCCTTGGAACTTTATACAAGGCTGTAGGAAAATGAAATTGGGTAATAGATAAAAATAAGAAATCAGATTAAAAGAGATTCTTCTGGAACAAAATAGTTCACGGTCAGGATCCAAGTCAAAGGAGAGGGTCTGGTGCCATGAGGGGCCTCAAGGAGGCTTAACCCCTAACTTGTATTTTTTGCTCCCTCTGTTTAAGTTTTATGTATCAAGCGCGTCGTTTTCATCGTTTTAAATTGAAATTTCGGCCATAATTCAATGTTTCCTATTGTAGCAATCCACACACAGAAGGGACAAGAGAGAGAGAGAGAGCGAGAGAGCGAGAGAGAGAGTGAGCGAGAGAGAGAGAGAGAGTGAGTGTGAGTAAGAGAGAAAGAGAGTAAGAGAGAAAGTGAGAGAGAAAAAAAGAGAGAGAGGGACATAGAGAGAGAGAGAGACAGAAAGAGTGAGTGAGAGTGAGTGAGTGAGAGTAAGAGAGAAAGAGAGTAAGAGAGAAAGTGAGAGAGAAAGAAAGACAGAGAGAGAGACAGAAAGAGTGAGTGAGAGTGAGAGAGAGAGAGAGAGAAAGAGAGAGAGAGAGACACAGACAGAGAGAGACAGAGAGAGAGAGAGAGACACAGACAGAGAGAGAGACAGAGAGAGAGAGAGACGCTGCAAGCTGCAAACAGCTGTTTTGACAGGGAATTGTTCATAAACTCAAAATATAATTAGCGCTCTGACAGTGCTATGCTCTTGTTTGGGTGCTCGGAATAATAAATATATTGTTTATTTGAAACTGGAGGCTTGTGTTCTTGTTATTTAGCGTTTCTCAGGCTATTGCACGGTTTTACCAGCCCCCTCAGTCACTTCACACTGGCGCCTGAAGTCCTCTCAATGACTCACACTCAGACACCTCAGAGTAGTTTGACTTCACTGAGAGAACTATGCCTTAACCCAAAACTTCATCCTGGCCTTTCTTGGCTCCATATACAGCCACTAGCCTCCAATCCCGATCCCAGCCTAACCTCAACCTGCGCCCCTGGCCTCAGACCTCTGCATCATCCAGCAAACAAACCCTCCCACCCGTTCAGCCCTCTGCCCGGCCTCCTGCTTCAGTCTGAGCTCCATCTGTTCCCCCTAAACTGTCAATCACCTGCAGCTGCAGCCGTGGATCCAGCAGACCGGTCCCTCTGTTTTCCACCTCAGGCAGCAAAACCAATTAGTGTCTCTGACAGTCGGCTGTTTCCAAACTCTGCTTTTATTTTTCTTCTCCCTGTGACCACAAGACAATCTCGCACATTGACCCGTGTCAGCGCAGGTCAGGCAGAGAGGAGGCGCTGCAGGATACCTCAGTGTTGTTGTGACTCGTTTGTCCCCAGACTGTCCAAATCGCATCATGTTCATCCTTGTTTGTGTTTCCAGAAAGGCTGTTTTGAGTCTCGGATGTGGTCCATCTTCACCCACAAAGCATTTTTGTGTTTTCGGACGAAATCCCAGAGAGGACGTAAGAATCACAACAAAAAGTAGCAGCAGAGTTTGTGTTAGCTTACTAAACTGAGACGAGACCAGACACAAATGACCCTTGTGAAGCTGTTGATTTCCTTTAGCAGCATGTGTCTGAGTTATTAGAGAACGAGATGTTTGTTATTGTTCTCTGATGAGTCTTTCAGCTCTGTGGCATTTGGAAGTGTAGCGAGTGTGATCGCTTTCGATGCGATGTGAGAACAAGCCAACCATGAGATGAACGTATGACAGCTTCCATTTTTTTCTTCTTCTTTGAATCATTTCATCAGCAGTCTTCTTTTTGTTCGGAAAGACAGTAATTAAGTTAAATCTCTGCCAGCGCTTTGCTGAATATTTGTCATTAACCAACTCTAAGAGAAGAGGGAGATTTTATATTTGGAGAGTTTGGTTCTATAATGAGCTATCCAGTGTCTGAAACAATTGATGCCTATGCAAACAAACAGATTGTGTGTGAAATCCTTAATCCTCAATATTAACGTTTCATTCAGAGAGTGTTGTATGTCTGAAGGAGACATTTTAGACACCTGCCGAGTGGACACACTGATTAAATTGTACATCATTGAGTGAAATGACAAAAAAAGAAATAAAAAAAGGCAAGACAAGTGCAGGTACAAACTTTTGAGCAATTCCTTGGGCATAAAACAAAAGTTAGAGAAATTGGAGAAAGTGAAGGAGAGATGGATGCAGAGGTACTTCACGAAGACGGTATGATTTACGATTATCTCACCTCGAATGCCTTTAACCGGCTCCTCATCATTTCTCTTCTCCACGAGTCCCACTCACTCTTATTGTCTCCACTCTCTCCCACGCTGTGAACATCAAGCAGAACTTTAACATTTATTCTGAATCTTTACCACTCCTTCCTGTCATCCTACTCAGTTAACTTTAAAATCAGTATGCATGCTGATATGGGGAAAACCAATTATTCACTGGCATTTAGTATTCATTCATTTATTGTCCTCCTTTCTAATTTTAATTTCAAATCATCCTCAACCAGTTAAATGTTTTGTTAAATATTCATCATTTTGCTATTGAACATGTTGATTACTAAAACATGGTCGATGTTCAAGGTTTCCAGACAGTTCCGATATTTTTTTATGCCCACACAGTAACTTTGAATTAATTTACTGTCTGTCTCTAAACCATTTTGGCTTTGCATGAAAAGAGTCCGAGAGTTTGGATTCATTTGGATTTATTATTTAGACCAGTTTAATGTATTCATGTTCACACCATCTATGCTGCGTGCGTGTGTGTGTGTGTGTGTGTGTGCGTGTGTGTGTGAGAATGTGTAGCCAGGAATACAAATGTAGCGCAAATTGGAATAGTTTTAGGAAAATCAGCCATAAACTTTTTCCTGGGCTTACAGTAATCCTCCAGTTGCGTGATAATGAACCGTTGTAATCAAAAGAGCACTTAAAGAAGAAATCCCAATTTAAATATGGATATTATTTTTGTTTCATGTTTTGTTTTCATCGCTTCACACCGATCTGACGTTTCCATCTTCAGCAGAAGCTTCGTCAGTGGATGGTCGAGTTGCAAACTTTGTGTGTACATCATGATTAATTCGATTTCCAGTTAGTTGTTATTGATATACCAAACCTTTTATTCCTCAGCCAAGAATAATATGTTTTGTGACATGTCAAGGGATTTTTCCTCCCAATTTTCAAAACACTGTATGATGTATGAACGAGTTGTATGGACGCTCAGTTTGGCCGTGAGAGGAACTTAAAGCAACAATCTGCATAATGAATTTCAAGCTTTTTTTTCCCCATTCTTTTCCTTCTTATACTTGGCTGTCTTTCCTCTCTCGCTATTCTTTTGCTCATAACGGGCTGCAGCCGGCTGATAGCAGGAGCAGCTGTGATGTTTCTATCAGCAGACAGACGAATGGATGAACTTCCAACTGTGTCTGAGCCTCTGAAACCACATCAGCCGCCCTCCTCTTCCTCCTCACCACAATGCCCCCTGACCACCCTTCGTTTTTCCATCCTCTCCATGTCTTCTGTCAGCCCTTCCCTTTGTCTCGTTTCGCGTTCTCATCTCACTCTTACGGACCCATTTCCATATTTGACATAAAGTGTTGTCACTCTCTACCATCCACTTTCACTTTCTCATTGTGTGTTTCTGGAGCTGGAAACGTGAAAACAGCAGGCTCCCATTAATTATTTCAGAGTTAATCTTCCCGTTTAAGTATTGGTGTTTGAATGGCTGATGAGGTTTGGACTGGTGGTCTGTGTTTGGACTTGTTTCTCCTCAATGAGAGTCCATCCAGAAGCTGTTGTGCCAACACATACACTGCCAGTCAATACATGTATAATGTCAATGTTTTTGACATTTGATTAAATCTCACACAATATGTAACGCAACATTAGAAAATGTAATTAAGAAGCAGATACATGTCACGTATACATGACTTTTAGAGTGCCATTGGGGATCTCAGAGCAGCTCATCAACAGGTTCACAATTAGAAATATTGAGGTATTTGGCGACAATCTTACCATCAAAGTTGTTGTAGTTCCTGAAAGAAGACATTGTTCAGTACAGTTTACAGGCAAGTACATCCTGTTGTGAGAAACAGCAGGAAATGTTGCCTCTTTATTGTGAGGAGAAAAGCGGAGACATTCGAGAAAAGACAAATGAGCCGCTGACACGCCAAAGTCCCTGAAATCAATTCAAGAAAAACATCAAATTTAGAGTTTTGAACCGCAAACAAATAAAAACATTGATAGAGAGACTCACCGTTGAATTCCTCTCTCTGACATAAAGTACTTAAAGTAATTGATGCGTTTTCTGTCAGGAGGCAGTGAGGCGTGTGAAATGTGGACAGAACAGAAACATTTCTCTGAGGCCGGACAGAACCGATCCAGATCTTCTGAACTTTGAGCCTCTGCTGCTAAATCTCAAGTAAGTCACTTACTCACTTGCTTATCATTATGAATTAAATGTTGTTTTTGCGCAATGAAATGGCTTTTGAATAATGACACCATCAGCTTTTATATTGGTTCCTTTAAACCTTGCTTTACAATGTAATCTAGCCTGCCGACGGGTCGTATTTCCCTTTCACAATAAAAGCCCTAGACATATACACGCCATTTCGCTAAGAGGCAACACAACAAAACAGCTGACACCTCAACAAAATAACTACAGTAGCAGAAGGTTAGGTGCCATGTTTTACTGTAATGTGCAAAGCATATTTTGATAGAAGATATTGGGTGTTATGAAAATGGCAAGATGTTCTGTCATGTTTGTTTGGTGGGGCACAGTCGATGTGAGTCGGAGGATAAAACACCTTCTATGTAACATAAAATATTTGTAGTGCATGGACTAATTTGGAGTAATGTGAACTATGGAAAATCTACGTGGCAAAAGAGACCTGTTGACGGCGAAGAAGAGGGAATCAGTAAGTAACACAATCTGCCTACTTGTTAGTACTGCCGGGTGTTTAACTCTTCCTTTAAAAAAGCATTGAGATTGTAATTTCCAGCTCTTTGGGATTCTTAAGGTTGTTTCTTGCTTTGGAAAGTATCCAGGCTTCTGGCTGTAGCCTCCATTTGCGCAGTTCATTTGGAAACAAATACAGTGTGTCCTGTGTTGTCGGTAGCTCAGAAAGAGATCCGACGCCGGCACCAACAATAATATTGTGAATGGATCAGGCCCTTCCTACATCCAGGCCGTGGTCAAACCACACACCCCAGCTCGCTCACTTCGCTCTGCATCGGCCAATCGGCTCGCTGCTCCCTCACTGCGAGTGAGACCCAGCGACCCCTCAAATAAAACCCACATGTTTGCTATCCTGGCTCCAAAATGGTGGAACGAGCTCCCCATTGATGTCCGGTCAGCAGAAAGTCTTCACACCTTCGGTCGCAGACTGAAAACCCACCTGTTTTGACTGCACCTCGGTCAATGAAGGAAAAAATAAATAAAAAATGTTCACTGTATGTTGCACTTACATTGGTTTGGCTTATTTGAAGCTATTGTGCTGCAGTTCAAATGATTCCACCTATTTGAAGCTGATGTACTTACAAGATTCTTGCTGTTCGGAGATTGTATCCTCATGATTGTTCGCACTTATTTCGCTTTGGACAAAAGCATCAGCTAAATTAACTGCAATGTAATGTAATACCACTTGGAAACGTGAGGGGGGAAAGTTGTCCATTTCTGCTTTAAGATGCCTTCACCATTTGTGGGGACATGTTTATTGTTTTGCTTCTGTGTTGTTTTTCTCAGCATTCAACTGACACTCTTTTGAAGGTTTAGTGTGTTTCCAGAATTCATTTGCTGACTCGTTATCAGCGCTGTCATGCCACATTTCTTCCGGGAATCACAGATTTTTATTGTCATCATAGTAAAACCAACATGAGCATGTCAGCTGTTTTAGTCAATCCAAATTCTGCTCTGATGACAAAGTGCCCTAAACGTGAGTGTAGGAAACGCTCGGCTGAATTGATTAGGATTACTTCAAGCTGCTCAGATTCCTTTGCACTCACAGCAGTACAAAGACCCAATCTTCCGGTTTTCTGCAGCCAGCGTAAACATGGAGCTCAGGAGATTGGAAAACGGTGATTAGATTCTCTGGGAATTTAATGTGGGTTTCAAAAGCCAAGACATGAACCGAACAGAGTTGTGTTTACGGCGAATGCCTCAAAAATGAATGAGATCAAAGCAATGTGCTTTATGACAGTATGTGGTGATCGTTTAAATGTGTTGTATACAAACAGCGCTATTAGAAGAGTGAAGTCTGCTGTTTCAGTGCGTTTTGCAACCTGTTTTGTCGATCACAGTGTGTGTGTTGAATGAAGCCATATGAAACTCAAGTGAACATCAGCAGCCTTAAAACAAGTTATCCATCTATTCTTAATCTCCCTGTGCATGAGCCAGTTAACTTGCATGAAGAGCCATCAAAACACCAACCACGGTCAATAACATCACTTATAAAAGGAATAGAGAGCCTAAATGTAGGATCAATTGTTATACTAATGTAGCAATTAGGAAAGATAAAGACAAACGTCACAGACAAATAAATGAAGTTCAGGTAAATCAAAAATGTTGGAGGTGATGCAGAAGAAGAGACAATGGAGGCATTCCTGGCAGCAATAAGGAGTGGGAGGAATGGAGGTCAAAACAGCTAAATTTCATCCTGAAAGACATGATTTACTTGTTCAAAGGCATAAAGATACACTTCAGGTTGTGGGTACACGCATCAAGTACAAGTAAAATGTGAGCCATTACACAGCCTGACAGTACTGGATTCACAAACTGTTGTTTAAAGGTGATTTTGATCATATTTTTTAGGTAGACTAATAATAAATAATACAAAAATACACCCACAAAACTTTAAAAAAAAAGGTCCAGAATAAAAATATTGCTTTACCTAAAAAAAATCTATATTTTGATTGTGAATTCATCATTTTAGAAATGTTGTCTGGTCTGAAATTAGCGTTCTGTTTACCTCTGTGTATTATGTATATCTAGCTCTTTAAGCCCCCCTTCCGAAAAAGCCCAGTCTGCTCTGATTAGCTTGTGAGAAAAATTGCAAAGGCAGGTTCTCATGCTGTGGGTGGAGATAGTCAGATGGTTGGGCGGTATATTTAAATGTGACATAGGAAGAGGAGCCAAATCTGAATGGCTTGTTGAATCCCATGTTTTCTGACTGAGGCAGCCCACAAAAAACTGACCGGGTTGTCTAATTTCACAGTTTGTGGGTTGGTAGGCACACCAGAACCTTAAAGGTATGTGCACAAGCACTGAAACAGGGATTTTTTTCCATGACATGTCCTCCTTAAACAATGGATAATGACACTGGATGAAAGATTACCCATGAGCCTCTAAGGCCGGGCCGAGACATGCAGACAGAGTAGTGGGTGGTCAGCGAGTTGACACTGTAACAAGCTGTAAGCCAGCGGCCTTCTGGGAAGAGGCAGCCATGACAGACTGCAGGCTGAATGAGAAACACTGAACGCTCAGACTCAAGATTAATGGCTGCTGGTGGTTTAACAGCAGTGAGGAATATAAAAGTAAATGATGTTTAGGGAGAAGGAGAAAAGTAGCGGGTATTAGAACAGAAAAATAACATGTATTATAGGAGAGTTGTTGGAGAAAAAAAGAAATGGAGCTGCAGAATCATTTGTTGATCCATATGTTTTGGTATTGAGCTGCAGAGTAATGAGCAGAAATGACCCAACAAAGCGCGGCACTGAGGAGATGTGAGGCTCCTGGGAAATCAACATAATGAAACCTTCTCACCTGAAAACACAGACCGCCGGGCCGCAGAGGGATTGCCTTTCATCTGGTCGTTTGGATCAGATTGAAAAATGAGCCGACGACGGCGCACTAACACAGCGGCTTCTGAGTGAGGAGGATTTAAGTGGCCTGTAAAGATCTACTAGTGGTGGTACACGCTGTGTGTTAGGCTATAACTCTGTTGCTTCAGAAAACTGGATACACTGAGACACAGAGGGGAAACATTTGCTCGGCCATAAGTTGAATGTTACAGAGCTGATAATAATGGGACCAGAAGTACAAATGTCCCAGCAGAGGTCGTACTGGAGCAACTTGTATGTAGCACCTGAAATATGCAGCTGGATAGCGTTTGCTAAAAGGCGATATACTATTGTGGGCGAGGTCCTCGGTACTTTCAATTGTAGTTTGATACTCTAACCTGTGATACCTTCATTCCTAAGCAATCATTTTCAGTACGCACGCTCAGGAACAACTTCTTCCCTTCAGCTGTCACCTTGATTGACAGCTAATGTTATACCAATGCTACTACGGTAGCTTGTTGACGCGCTAATCACGATTAGCATCGGAGCATCTAGAAAACTGCATCGTTCCCGTCCAGTGTTAAAAATACACGTACGCAAAAATACGTATTCAATTTAAATGCAGATTGCAATAAGTCCTAAACCAGGGAGCAGCTAACGGCTGCTTCATTAAACAGAGTCGACGTATTCACTGCCTGACGTCAGCGACAGTGTTTGTGTCACAGTTCGGTGGCTTCTGGAAACATCAGGCCGACCCAGGTCAGGGTCGGTTGTTCAGGTAAGTTAAGTGCTGTGCCGAGGCTTCGGAGCGCGCGTGGAGTAATCCAGGAAGTCTTATGTGAAGCACGTATTGAGGCTTGTATCGTTTAGGACCAATGACGTCATTGATGACATCCAAAGCCTCGCTGCCCGTCGACACCACGTGACTAGTGCAGATAGTGGTTCAGATTGGTTAAACTATTCCAGTTTTAGATCACTAATATTACCCCTGCTGCCATTTATTATATGATAATAAATTCAGTATTATTATATTATGATTTATTATTACCCAAATATTTGATTTACACATATTGATTGCATTACTCATCAGACAATTACAGTTTTATTATACAGTTATGTTATAGAATCCTAATATATTTACTATTAAATAGATACTATAATGATATAAATGGATTACATGGACATTTAAATGTTTTTTATTGTTTACAGTTATTCCAAAGGCTTTAATGATGCAACATATGGTATATCAAAGATCACATGGTTGAGGGATGATATCTGCCTGTTTTACAATCCATCACCAACAGGTGGATTCGTGTGCACGTGAAGCCTCGAGAACTGAACCCTTTTGTGAAGCAATTTGCTGGAAAGCTTCAATTCTTCATGAAGCCTGATCTCGCCATCACTATGTAATGGAAAGACTCTTCACATGTGATGAAAAGAGCCACCATCTCCAACTGCGGCAGATGTGAGAAAATAACATGGAAATGAATATAGATCAGATGTCATTATGACTACCAGTCTTTCCTTTCAGCCATGTGTGAATTTATTCCCTTAGATTAGCTGTGTGTGATGTGAGGAGATTCTACATGACAGTCTTCATCTGGGCATAGAAAGTGGTTTGGTGTCAGACGGGTGGTCTGCTGCATTTTTCTGCTTCTATAAAACAGTTTTTAGAGCTGTGGTGGCCCTGAGGGGTGTTGAGCCGTGCCAACTCTTATCAAAACTCCCGAAACTGGAGCAGAAAACAGTCAAGCCACAGTCGGGCCGTTGAACAAGCAGGCATGGCGATGGAGGTTGATGTAACAAGCTGCTAGTGTGTATTGTGCTGGTGTTTATTTAGCCGGACCGTGACATGAGCATGAAAAGGCCACAGCAAAGTCAGGTTCTTGTTTTCCTTCCCAGGTGAATCTCCAGAGATCTCTTTTCCTGCTTTTCAAACAAATCAATGCGGAACAGGCGCTTGTGTAGTTGAGAGCAAAGAGCGGCACAAACAGATAGATAATGATTATAAAATTGTCGCGGGAAGGGGTGAAAGAAAGTTAAATCATCGACCTTGAGTCCTACGAACAAGGCAGACATATTGCTGCGAAACATGAAATTAGATTTTGTATTTCTTCACTACATGTTGAAATCTGTCTACTGGCAGTAATCTACGGTTAAAAACAAAAGGTATACTGAAATAAAAAAATATCCTGTCATTTTGAAATATTCCTCAAAATGTCAAATTATTCAGTTCTTTTTCTTGTTGAGTTCTTTAAGAATATATATATGATCACAGTATGAAACAGGATTAAAACGGTTCTACGACGTAGTTATCAACTTGATAAGTGAACCCAGGGTTTTTGAGTGTGGCCATGAGTGCGTTTACACATATATTTTCTCTCATATATTCTTATTTTAATTAGGTAATTTCTGGAACATAAAGAGAACTTTTCAAGCATGATGATGAGGGTTCATATTTACATAGGAGACATTTAGACAGATTTTAGGCAGATCCCTGGCAGATCCCCGCTAAAACCCTTTGGCTGAAATGAGATCCCCTACAATGACGTAGTGAATTCAATGCCGACCTGTAACGCCCCTAAGCACCGTGTGTGGAAAGCAGTTGCAATGGTTTGCAACTAGGAGGAGCATGGACTATTGAAGCTGAAACTGTTACTCCTTCCTACACAGAGCTGCAAATGTGTGGTTGCTGTATTTGTTAAGTTTGACAGGTTTAATTGCGTCTTTTAGATAAAGGTAGTGTAACAGGTAGTGTGTTCCATAGTCTTGGGGCGTAATTGTCTGCATCCAATAGTTAACAGGGGAGTTGGCTTGGTCCTAGCCCTTTTAGGACTTTGTAGATAAGGTCAAATCAATTCTAAATGTTACAAGAACCCCAACTTCACATACATCTGTACATAGATGATATGCAAGAGGGTAGTATAATTAAGTTCAATAAGTAGATACTTTTTTATTAAATGCTTTGACAAACAAAATCAGTATACTGTCGTTGGAGATGTGACGGGGAATGATGGCCGAAATGACCTGTATAGTTCTATATGTTGGCTCAATTTGCCAATTCGTATAGTTTCCTTGTGGCCTGGCAGGTAGCAAATGTTCGGAGGCGCATTACCCATCCACAGGTCAGGGGTTGATGACATCTCGAACCTACAGGATTGGAAATGCTGTCAAAAAAGCCTCCATGTTGAGAGTACCAAATGTACCTGATGTTGAAATTAAATTGCATCCATCACTTTCACAGCCCCCTCGGCTTTTGCCTGCTGCTGCTGCTGATGCACATCGTGTTTTCCGCCTTTGTGCATCTGAAAATATTGACACGGCTGTCTTTTTGTTAGATTTCTGTCATTAAGAATAGAAAACTGACTAAAAGTGACTAATATTTCCACCATGTTTGGTGTAGGGAAAACACGCGCACTCACCTCAACATTTTCTTTACACATGCTATATATATCCTGCGGAGATGGGAATGCTTTCTAAAACCCTCATTTCAACAGGGCCAAATCTGCCCGGTGGGAAAATTAAAGTGTAGCTGTCAGCTCCACCTCGGCCATGCTGCTCTCTGTGTGAACACACAAACGAGCAGAAAAAAGCCATCTCGGTTTAAATGGATCCATTTGGAAATACATTATTCATGTTTCCCCGGTAAGCACTAATATATTTTTACCTGCTGCTATGTTTAATTCATTACTTGGAGACATTTCTCTTGCCTCCAAACTGGGTGAATAAATTGTGAGATGTTGTCTGATATTTCGCAGAAGTCGTTGTGTCCAGTCAGACTGCAGTAATGATTCCTCCAGCACCGAAATTGACCGTATTTTAGCGGTAAATATTTCTCTACCGGTTACCAAATTGGGACGAGTAGCGGGTGCTACAAGTGTCAGTTTGTGGCAAAAATTGTTTTTGCCCCCTGACAGCCAAGTGTTTAAAATGGCAACGGCACTAATGAACACCTAACATTACCCTAACACTCCTTTTACAGTCACTTTCTGTCCAAGTTTTTCGAATGTGGACGGAAAAGAACTTTGCTAAACTTTTATTTCTGCCCAAACAATGACACCAGTTGACTGCAAATTGTTGCAACATAGTCTTACAGGATTCACAAGGAATCAAAGATGTTTCCATGTGGTTGAGGTTGTTGACAGAAACTGTATTTTTTTTCACATTTGTGGTGTCGATTATTGGCTTTATAAGGTTTAAATTGTATTTTTTAAAAGTATTTTTAATTGCTAAAATGTATAGATGTTGTTAATAAACTACACACACTATATCTACGAATCTATATGTCGTATGATGCTTAATTGTCCAGACAAAAATCAGGAGAAAAATACATTTTACAGTGCCGGTGCTATTGCTGAGCTAACTGCTAACTGAAGCTACGCCGTTTCCCGGGGCTGCTACAGATATATACACTCGGAGAAACGGCCTCCTGGCAGCTGTGAGGACGAAGCGAGTTGGTGTTTTTCTCGTTTCTGCCACTTTGAATCTATTCCAGCAAACAAACAAACCATAAAACAGACACGGAACATGGCTGCAATATTTATAAGCAATAGAGCAAGTAACAAACAAGCTGGGAAAAAAACTAAGCCTGATGAAAGTAAAAGGGCAAAGTAAATTCCAGATGGAAAGAAACCCTGCTGAGCTGAAAATAGCTTTATTGTCGGTGTGGGAGGTAACAACAAAATAGGACTCCAGTGTAATGTCACGATGTAGGTGTGCGTAATGGGAGAGGAGCAGAGGGGTAAATGAGACACTTAAGCAAGTGAATGCCTCAAGATACTGATGACAGCGGAGCGTCTGGGAGAAGATCTGCAGAGAAATAAAAGCTTGAAGTATGTAATTGAAAAAGTGAAAGTGTTAGGAGAGTTTGTACAATGAACGTCAGTAAACATGAGGTGCGTTCGTTTTATTCATGGAGCCTTCCCTGATCTGATTCCTTTACTCTCCATCAGATTTAAGTCTTTAGCCGGTTATCAGAGGGATTTAGAGCCGGCAGGGTTTTTGGAGACAAAAGATCGTAATTAATAGTCGAGGATTCTGCCGTGTCGAAGGCTTGCAGCCTCTTCCTCTTCCTCACAGCTCTCCAGCTGCCTGATAAGAGCGTGCAGAGGTGAAACTGAAAAACGTTTTTAGAAAATCAATTCATTATTGGATAGCGAGGCTGTAAGGTGGCTCAGCCGTGATAACTGATACGTATCAGGACGAACACTGACTCCTCTGTGTGGAGGCAGAGCGAGAGGAGAAGCTGCAAATGTTTTTGAGAGAGAAGCCGATGAGTGTGAGTATAATCCTTATGAACACAGCCATGTTTAAAAAGTTGTCCTCCGATGCTGTTGTTTCTCTGTCACAGATTAGCTGTTTCTTCAGGTTATTTTCCCATTAGAGATTAGACCGCTGTTATCTCCTATTAAAATGGAAAGAGTCAAGGTGCTCTTAAACTAAGGCTGTGTGTCGAGCAATCGGATAAATATTCTCTGCAGACACTCAATATTACCTTGATCTGTTCCAGGATAAATCTTTTTTTAATGCACATTGCCGTGTCCTGCTTTGTCTTCTCTTCTCTTGAGTGATCTCCTTACCTGAGACATCAGCTGACAGCCATCAGCCATGGAAGTAATAATTCAATCAGAACAAACCATCTGAACTGTTTTCAACAACTACCTTCTCCCATTCCAGACATTTATCAGAAGCATCTTGGATAAGGCTTGTGGGAACCGCACATTTCATTTCAGATCTTTTAGCTTATTTGAGAATATGGACATCCAAATTCACTAGAGCCAGAAAATAGAGAACTGCTGAAATTACATTGGCTACAGCAAGGCTGGTAGCCTGGAGGTTTGAAGCACAGCTGCAGTGGAAAGGTGGCCAAAAACTCACAGAAAGAGAAGAGAAGGTGGAACAATTTACAGTTTGAGGACCTCACATACTTCCCAGCATAGTTCCAACAAACTTCAACCTACGGGTCTAATGTTAGTTTTCAGACGCTTGAAATCTTAAAGTGACTTTAATCAGAGAGGTGGCATATGAGAAAAATACGAGTCACGCTACGGTGTGTGCGAACATTTAAAATAGCTTATTAATATTTCCCAAGTGTTTAATGGCGTTGTTTGCTGGCTGATAGAACAAAGCAAAACCGCTTCAAATATGGGTCTCACTAACTGTAGTTACAGTCAACATTTCCAACCATCAACCACTGGGGAAAAGCAATGAGCCAATTTCAGCTTGGCACACCAAATCGTATGTTTCAGTTCTACATGACAGGAAGACTCTTCTAAGCGGTTGGTTTGGGCTTTGTACACTTCCCCAGCCCCAGTAAAGACGTTTCCCTAAGCTACCCATATACGAGTGTAGCATACAGTACCAGCCAAAGTTGAGGGATCCATGAGGGAACATATATCTATGCTTCCTATATTTCCATCATGCATTTTTTTGCAAACTGAAAACCCATTTCCCCTTTTAAAACTGTCACAAACCCCCATAATTTAATTGCCTAACCCCAACCATCGTGACCATGGAGGAACTTCAAACCTGAACCTGAAAGCTTGTCATTGTTAAATTCTTCTTAAACTGGGTCTCAATATCAAAGCAGATATTTCTGTCCCACAAAATATCTACTTTTTCTGACCTTTACTGGCTATATTCACCTTTCATTCTTAAAATGAAACCATTTTGGAGGGTTTTCCTGCTCGGAGGCTTGACCTGCTCACAATTATCCTCAACTCTAAGGCGGAAAGCGTAAAGTTTTGAGAGTCACTGGCCTAACCTCAGTCAAAGATGATGGTGTGTACTCTCTCACATTAGTATTAATACTTGGTTTATATTTTCAGGGACCTCTCGTTCTTCAAAGTTAATAGATTTTAATGAGCTCTTTGGTCGAGGCAGCTACCAAGTCCCTATGATCTGAATGAACAAGCCCACACATGAATGAAATGAAGTGGATGTTAGATCATTTGTTGGATAAGAGAAATGAGGAGTGACGTGGACTGACTCTCTCCTGCATGCTGTAGGTGGGCTAATAATTATCAGGACAAACGCCACCTAATTACTCATCTGATTGAATTCAAACTCTGCAGTGAGAAACGTCTCCACAGCCGCTCAGATTATAAACTGTAGGTGGGCGGGATAATTACCAGCAGCTCGCCATGAGAGAAGAGATCTTTTCCCTCCAGCAGAGCGCCATGACGAAACATGGAGGGTTTCAAGTGAAGCAGAGAGAAACGCTTCGGTTGATCTACAGCGGTGTAATGAGACAAGATCCTCCTTACCCCACGAGTGTCCCCATCTCTATCAACAACCATAATGAAACAGTCAAATCCTTATCCTACGCTAGCTTTTCATGGAGTTTTCAACTGTTTCTCACTGTTTTTCATCAGCGGATTTGGTTTTGGAAAAGGGTAGTAAAGGGACCATTACTCGTAACTCTTGGACCAAGTCCTTCCTGTCTGATCTCATTGGTCATACCGCCATCTGACCGGGTGGCAGGTCATTTCCACAAACGTAACCAACGCTTTTCAGATTATTTTTGTTGTTGTTGTTTTGTTCTGACCGGGAAAAAAATGTCAGCATTAGTGCCAGACCACGTCTAGGTGTGAACATGAGAATTCTCCTAAAACCCAATAAAAATGTATTTATTCATAGTGTGCATATTGAAAACTGTTTCTACTACTCTACATACCAAATTACATAGTCCTTTCTAGGAAATTTCCAGTAAAAGTATTATCTTATTGTTTCCTGAAGTCTGTCAGCAGAAGTAGATTCAATGTGTTAAACCTTTGCATATCCTTGCTACTTTGACAACAATGTATATTCCATCTCCTACAATCAAAATTGGTCTCCTAATCACGACAAAGACCTTTTCTCCAACACTAGCCAGATAGTTTTCAGACGTTTGAAATCTTAAAGCGACTTTAATCAGAGAGGTGGCATATGAGAAAAAAAGTTTTTGGAATGGTCTCATCACATTTTGCCATTTAGGTATAAGTTGTATATATAGTTGTTGGTGATGTTATATGAAGCGTATCATGGAAAGTTTTCTGCCACCAGCATTTTATTTGAACATGTCGTTGCTAGTGGCAACCACTGTTGTCCCAGTTCCATAGCAACAGAGTTTAACTGACATTGTAATATCCCGCCATTTTATTTGTTCCAAGCGAATATTGACAGGTCTCCGTTATCTCTCCCCCAAATGCCCTTGTTCGTGCATTATCTTTTCATTAGAGCCATCTGATTGATTTGTTTATTTAGTTTTTCTGCGATCAGCTGACTGCCAACCAGAGCTAGCCAAATTACAAGCTGTCTGAGGCTAAAGCGTTGCTAACACAACCTTTTAATGTACTGTTAGGCTAACTGTTATATATCTTTTAAACTTTATTGTTGTGAACTCGGTGTGTGTTTACCGCACTAATTCCTGTTCTGTACTTCCTGTGTAGACTTAATCTTTACCGGCGATACATTCTGCCTGAACTTGTGAGTCGAGTCTCCTTGGAACTTTACTAATTTTACTGCATTTTACATTGTAAGCGTGTTTAGATCGCTGTATTGCTGTGCACCAACACGCGTCGTGAGGGCAGAAGGGCGATCATGCACACACTTCTTTTTTCTTTATCACTCCACTAGTGTACACTGACTTTACAAAACATAAGTGGAACTTTCAGATATTAAATTGCACCCAGCTATCAATCACCTCAAACCCTTCAACTCTTTCTCCAAAGACGCTTCAGTTGACGTCTTCTCTTTTGTGACTCAAACAAAACCCGTCTTGTTTGCTATCCTGGCCCCTAAATGGTGGAACGAGCTCCCCATTGATGTCAGGTCAGCTGAAAGTCTTCACACCTTCCGTCGCAGACTGAAAACCCTCCTGTTTCGACTGCACCTCGGTCAATTAAAAAAAGAAAAGAAAAGTGTACTTTTGCACTTGGTTGGCTTATTTGAAGCTAATAGTTGAATTTTTATTCTATTGTTTCTCTTTGTTGCTCTTACTCTGGTTTGGCTTATTTGAAGCTTTTGTTCTACACTTGTATGATTTCACCTGTTTAAAGCTGATGTACTTGAAAGATTCTCTCTGTTTAGAGTCGTATCCTCGTGACTGTTTGCACTTATTGTAAGTCTCTTTGGACAAAAGCGTCAGCTGAATGAACTGTAATGTAATGTAATGATTTGATAAGAGAAATCAATACAAGGAAATGTTTTTTACTAAGTTTCATCTTATCAGTGCATGTCATGAAAAGAGGCAGTGACCCTGGTATTTTGTACATCCTTGCGCGTTCATCTCTAACAACCCTGATAGGTGGTGGTACGTTGTTTGACGCCTACACAAGAAGCTGTGTAGGCGTCAAAAGAAGCCTTTAAACTTTGGTAAATGCCACCTTAACCTTCTGGGTGACTGAAATAGATCCAGTCTGACGTGATGTTTAGAGACACTGAGTTTATGAAACTGGTTTGCAAAATATCAGTATTCGCAACGGGTAATAATGCAGCTCATTTACAGAATACAGAACAACATATAATGACTTACTCATCCAGCTAAATCTTTCACCGCATGTACTAATAATTTCCATTTCTGAGGGATTGTTTATTTATAAAGCTTGACTCCTGTCTCGACTGCAGCAGATTCAATTAAATTATTATTCCACGAGTGGACCATTAGATGCACACACTGTCCCCGTCAGTATATCAGAAGTAATATAAGATAAGATAAGATGGAACTTTATTTATCCCGAGGGAAATTGTTGTGCAACAGTCGCAATACACAGTAGGAGACAGTATAACAATTCTAAAATGTACAAATAGTGCAATGAATCTTTTACAATATGTATATATATACAGTATATATCTAAAAACGATGTAGACATAAGATGAGCTGAGATGGGGTAAAGTGCAATATTCAACAAGGTGAGGTAAGGTGCGGTATTTAGCATTATAATATAAAGAATCTAAATTTACAGAAATTACAATAATTACAAAAATTACAAAACCAAACTGAGTGTAAATCGAACTGAGTATGAAGAGGGAAGTAAGCTACATATGAACCAGAATATAAGACTGAAGAATATGAAGATTAAGAGATGAAGAGATGAAGATAATATGATATTAAGACAACTGTTTAACCGCAGCAATTATCCTGAAATGGTAATAGGTGGTTCTGGTAATAGATGTGGAGAAAATAAGATTTAACGTTTTGAATCGTGAACCCTTTACAGCCTCAACTGCTTGTCAGTGTCTTATTTTCAGTTTCACTGGAGTCAATATCTCATATCTTTGTCACTGCTTATATATCTGAACTGTTTATGCGACAGGTGAAAATGTACAGGAATAATCTCAAAGCAATAGCTAAAAGAGGGTCGTGTGTTGCACAAAGAAGTATGTTTGTGCTCTCCAAAGTAAAGGGAACTTTCTGTGGATGGATTGTGAAATAAAGACGGCGATATTAACACATGATCATAGCCTCATTCCAACAAAAGCGGTGGCTGTGTGCCAGTGTTTGAATTAATCATTTATTCCGTCCATTTCCCTTTTTAAACATATTTTAGAAAGCCGATCTTAATCTTTAGATTACTTTTAAAGGGGAAATGTGTGATACAGCGTGTTATTCATCCACATTATTACAGCACCAGCACTAAAAGTTGGTTATTTAAAATCACTTCAGTGTCTCTGTGTTATTCGGCTATACTCAAATAATTCATTGAGTTTTCTTCGAAATGAATAAAACGAGAGAAGATCTTAATCTTTAAATGAACTCTATTTTTTAACCCTTTTTTCACATTCTAAGCCTGAGAAATGAAACCTGTGAAGGCACAGCGTCGAGTGAGCGGGTGTTTATCAGCAGGAGTCCTCTGAGGAGTTGCTGATGAGGGGCTCTGCAACACGTCCGCATCATCTGGAGAGCAGAAGAAGAGATCGGGATGAGTTGGAGGGAAATGAGGAACAGAGAGAGGCAGAGGAATGACTGCAGGTCTTCTTTTGTCTGCCTCATTACCACTGAGCATCAGCACAGCTGTTTATTACTTTGCATTATTGGCAGATTGGAGTTAAAGCTGCTCTTAAAGAAGTAATAACTGAGTTAATTCAGTTGCAGCGTATGTCGGCTTTTCCACTGAATTTAAGAGTATTAAACATTCACACTTCTCAGCTTGAAAACGTGGCTGTAAAGATTTAATACATCTCAAATCACAGCTCAAGCTCCTCAGCTTCTCCACGGCACCAATAGATACCAAAGATAGTTTCACAGCTGTGCTTCACAATGTCCACAGAAACTTTCTTTATCACTCAGAATTCACTTGCCCTCTGTTCATCCATTTGCTTCGTAACTTTTGCCCACAGCTAAATAAAATATATTTGCGCACGTGATGACAGCTAAGCAAACCATTCGATTGTAGCTTAAAGTGTGGACCTTTGAGTTCAGAACGCTTTGTCAAAATAACAAAAATCAAGATAAACTTTCCATTTTTAATTGCCCTCCTCAAAGCTTTCGAAGCTGAGCCATATTTTTTTTACATTTGGATTAAACTATGAGTGTTTGCAGCACGCCGATGATATTGATGAAAGTAGCTTATGCCTCAAAAACCTTCCATGTTACTTTTACATCTGAAAAGGCGTCAGGCCCCATTATCCCTAAGAATTATGTCCATATCGAATGATTCTGCGCCTCACTTTTCACATCCAATGCCAAATTGAATGCTAATGCTGGGATTTGTATGCATGTATGTATTTGAAGCAGAAAGTATGGGTGTGGAGGACAAGGTCACCTGACTTTCATGTAGGAGACTGGAAGTTCTGTCAGAGACGGCGGTTAATGTTTTTTTTAGCTTTCTTTAGCTATACCATAGTTACCATGCACATATATTGCAGAAAGTGAGTATTTTAAAAACATTTGCATAAGACGTAAAACATTTTTGCGAAAGTACGTAATCACCGGTTTTGATATATCGACGTTTTTGTGTGGAAAGTCAACTGCATCTGACTTCAAGTTCTCCATGTTGTTGGGAGGGTAGGATGAAAACGCACTGGTGGAGGCTTAACATCCTAAGGCAACTCTTCTCGTAAGAATATTTTTAGTTGTGCAACTACAATGCAATGATGATACAATGATCAAGGAGTCACCCGAGGATAAACAAACCTCCACGATCCTTTCAGGGTGCAGGTACAGCCGTCAAAATCAAAGTTGTAAATCCGGATCCATCGTGGCGGTGAGTTGATCAAGCTTTCCAACTCAACCACCCTGAAGCTCATTGGCTGACAGCGGAGAGAAAAAAAGAGATTGAACCCGGTGGTATTTATCATCCAAATCAAATGCACGAACCGTGTACTGCACTGCCAACAGAGGACAGGGAATCTTTATTACATTACATTCCAGTGGACAGTGGATTGGTCGATCCCGATAATAAGTCAACTCTGTGATCGGCTTCACATCTCGGCTCTGATCACAACCACTGAGATTTAAATGAATCAAACGGGGATCACTGAGCTGAGGCAGCTGAATCATCTCGGGGCGTCTTGAGAGATTAAACGAGCAGAGAGGCTAAGTGGATCCTCGCAGAAAATCACTTTGACATCGTCTGCAGCAGGATGCTTCACAGCTTTACATATTTCCTTCATCTGTGGTCTGCAGAATGTTAACAGCCATCCGAAATGTCATGTGCCCACACGGAGCGACAATAAGGAGATAAGTGCGAGTGAATTGTACTCACAGATGAGGGGGGGATTTCTTGCTGGGTGTCAGCTTCATGCTGAAGATATTAAACTTAAAATCAAACGCTGGAAAAAAAACAAAACATTTTATTTTCATCAAACAGGATTTTGTCTGTAAGCAAACAATGAGAATTATGTTTAGAATTTTCTGTATATAGTATTTTTTCTTTTCTTTTTTTTATGACATGTCACTCAAACTCACTGACACCACCGTTATTCACCAACATTAAGTACCATTACATGGTTATAGTTGCACTGAGAACCATTCAGCTTCACTACAAACCTTACCGGAGAGGAAACCAAAACCACCGTCTGCAAAACCTGATAGCTAAATGTGAACAAATTATTTCAGATGTACAGGGGCACATACGCAGGTCCAAATATGCAGCTGCTTTGACACCGTTTTTCTGTATACTCATAACGATTTGACAGAAAACTCATAACCAAAGGTCTGTTTGCTGACTGCCAAATGTTCCTCTTCCTTTGTCTTTTTGCCGTCACGGTAAGATCTGCTCCAGTTTTGTACTCTAAACTAAGACAAACCAATAACAAAAATTTAGTTTTTTATTTATTTATTTAAAAACTACATGCTTTTTAACATCTTTTTCTTCACTTCTGTATCAACCAACCCTTTATCGGAAGATCTTCTTTATGGAGCAGAAATGTGCTGACTCGGCTACACTGTTATCAGTGCAGGCATGGCTACCGCTGAAGCCCAGCATTGTCAAGAAACACGGCATAAACACAATACCTGCCATCAACAATAAAACTGGACATGTTTAAAGACACTTTGACGTTTTTGCAACTTTTGTCATTAAAATCCCATCTGGGCTTTGGGGTCTCTGAGAGACGGTGGCGTGAGTTTGATAAACAGCTGCTGTCGATCCTCTTTCTGCTTCTCATCCTCCCTCTATCAGCAGCACTCTTTACACATGAGTTGAATTAACACATGGGGGGGGGGTTGCTTCATTTTCAAATGCAAATATCAGGCTATTTTTATTAAAACCATGTCTGCTTGACACTGTCTATTGGATTATCTTTGTGACTCATTCTGATGAACTCTCTGCTTTCCATCGAGTCACCCTCCACCTGTCAGACCGAAGCAGATTAGCATTTGAGAAACACATCAACTGTGTCTGCGTGCAGAGCACGAGGTGACAGACAGCCACAGTGCTATAGAGTCTGTGCTGCTGTCAGCGTTTAAAGCTTGACTCTTCAGAGACATTTAGAGAGCCGCGAGAGGAAGCTCCCAGCAGGAAGCATCCAGCGGGGGAGTGGTGGTAGAAAGAAAAAGCAAAGTGAAATGTGATAGAAGTGTAGAAATAATCACAGTTCATGGATGGGACCATGCTTAGAAGAGAAGGATGGGGGAAATAATGAAGTAAATGACAGTGTCAGTGTACCACGACCCTGATTATGGCTCACATATCTCTCAAGCTTCACTGCAACAAACATTCTTATGAATGAATCCAGAATAGTTTTGCACCAGGGCAAGAGAAGAAATCCCGCTCTGCTGGTAGAGTTTCTGTGCGAGGAACGGCTTAATTTCTTTGTTTAAAAAGAAACATTTCTCAGGCTACATTACAGAAGGATGTGCTTTAGATGGACTTTTTGTAGCTTCAGATGTCTGTGCAGTTCAAATGTTTTCGTTGTGATGTGTGTGGGTAGAGGTTTGTGGTTAACTGATGTTACAGCTTTCTTTGCCAACTTCAAGCTTAATCTTACTTCACTGCTGTGTGAATCCAAAACTATTTTTTTGTTATATTTCTTAAGATTTTCACTCAATCAAAACCCGTTTTTAACATTTTTATTTTATGGTTGGCATTTCTTTCAACAGCCTTTCAGATTATTTACATTTTATAATACCTCTCTATATAGTAGTTTTCATTATTGGTGGAGTCCGCTGGTTCTGCCCTGGATTTGACGTCCCTTTGCTTGTACCTACAATGTGAGTTTGTTTGGCTGCACCGTCGACGTGATGCCTCGTTTGCTCTGTGAGCTGAAACTCACTGTGAAGCTCCATTAGGCCGAGTGGAGCTGCAGATTCAGGTGATAATTCTCTACGGGCGACTTCTTACACATCGTCACGTGGTTTTCACTTTGTTTTCACTTAGTTTTCACTTTGTCATTTGATAAATAGTTGTAAAAGAAAATACTGGTTGTATCCACTTTAATGATTATAACTTTAAAGCTTAGTATAGCCATGACTAAGCTCATAAATGTGGAACCATTTTTGGAATATGGTGAGAGAAAATTCACCCTAACTGAAGGACATTTACTTTAATATTTACTGAAGTTTATTTTCCCACCACAATGTGAAAGCTTCAAAGGGATTACAAACTGCATAAAATTAGGAGGGCAAAATCATATGATCACAAACAAAGGCATGATGCCTGAACTTCCAGAGGGTATAAAACAACATCCTGACAATTTCAAATTCTGTCCTGTGTCTACATACAAGTACCCATCGCTCTCCAAGGAACACCCAACCACAAGAGGGAAAATACTGAGACCCTCATTATTTCCAACATTTCAATATGACAAAGTGACATTAGCCAGAGATTGTTACAAAGACATTAATTCAACATTTACATTTTTGAATGCTTACAGTTGAAACAAAGATATCAACACCTCATAAGTCCAACACTGTTGCCTGTTTGTATCAGTATATTCACAATTTACAGTAAAGCAACAGAAACACAAAACTGTGTGAATTGTTCTTTTTAGCCTCCACGTGCACTTCTGCCAGAGAAGTCTCTGCGTGGCTGTGAGTGCAGCACAAAGTCCTGAGGCATGGCAGGAACCACATCAGGTCATCAGGCCTCCAGTTAAATGAAATACTCCTTTGTGTTTTCAGTGGAGGCGTTCGGGGAGTCCGTCTGGTTGTTGAAATGGAAATCTTGGCTGTCCTCCTGTTTGACTCCCTTCACTTCCTGGTTTCGATACGTCTCTTTTCTCCGATAGAGGAATCTGCCGGTTATCGCCAGGCCGGTCACAATCACAAAGATCACCACCGCTATGACGCCTGCAAGGTGGAGGAAATTTCAAGATGTAATAGGCTGAGACGTCGGATGATTGTCTTTTAAAAATGCCACCACACATGAACGCTTTAAACTACTTTAAAAATATCTGCCTATTTTTCTCCACATTGTACTGCCATTTGATTTCCTAATGCTTCGATTATCTTGCTAATATAACTTTCAAGTACATTAAACACCATTTTAAATCTTTTGAGTTTGTCAGGCTTGTCTGCTCCGTTGAGCACATTTGGGAATATGAGAGCAGGTTTCATTTAATTGGAATTCCAAAATATGACTGAAATCAATTTAATACTACATTACGTTGTAAAGAGACCATGCTTTTTAAAGATAACAGCAAAAAAGTGTTCCGATGGCAAGTCATTCCTGCAGAGGTTTAATTAGGTGAGCTGCCCTTTGTGCACTGAGACACAGTCAGGCCAGTTTAATGGACAGTTTTAAATGACTTTTCTTTGGGTCTCAGCTTTTCTATCTACACGATTATAGATTGAACTTTTTCAGTTCTCACTTTGAATCAATCTGTGCTGGCAGAGCGACAAAGTTTTAAATGAGTTTTGAATGCACTCTTGCCTTGCACATCACTTTTCTCTTTCTTGGAGTCTTTGTCCACCACTTTGTTCACTTTAAAAACTTAATCTTTGATGAAGAAATGCATCGAAGAAATATATACAATATTATTTTGGTAAGTGAAAACCAGTATGATTGACTTGACAATGACTGTCAAGAGTGTAGATTCTGGTGTGGCTCAGATGAAACAGGTTCCTAAAATACGGGGGAAAAGGTTCAGTACCTCCAATCAGAGCCGAGTCAGTCCGGATGGCATTAACTAAAGGTTGACCTGAACCCACTGAACCAGACTGGTCTACAGCAGAGAAAGAAGACAGAGGGGGGGGGGGGGATTAAAAAGGGGCACCCAGAAACAGAAGAGTAAGAAAGAAATGCAGAAATGATATAAAGGAGAGTGAAAAGACAAGGAAACAAGAAGAGCAGTTAGAGGAAACAGAGGACGGACATAACATCATCATTCAGAGTGGATGGGGAATACTGGCTCTCAAAAAGACTCTAATAAAGCATCACAAACTGGATGATAACGAGCCCAGAGGAAAGAAAAGCCAAAAAGGAAACTCTCCTCTGAGGTCCAAATAATGATGCGCCATTAACGTGCGACAAATGAGCCGCTTTATGAGCTGCACCAGCATGCAATTCTGACACGAGACGACAGGAGACGCGATGCTTTATCTATATTTACATGAAACCCCGAAAGCCGATGGACAGAAACAGAGTTGGAATATAATGTGGTCGACCAACTCTTGATGCAATGTCGTCACAAATGTCATTGAGCCATTTACCTGCAGGGGATTTCAACATCTGTGTCAAGAAATATATATTGTCGTTCTTACCTTTTCTGCCTATTGTGTGTCCCATGACATCTATAAAAGCTGTATTGTTAGTTGCCAATCCATAGCTTGTCATGCTACATAATAAGAGCTTCAGGCTTGACAAGTTAACCAGAAGCTTTAATGGCTGCCAGTCTGGCAGGAAACTCTGTACCATTATTGTGAAGAAATTCCACGAAAAGTCCAAAAACAAACATTATTAGTCCATCGCGCAATCATTTCTGACTTCCCTACCCTCTCTGTGCCACTCTAGTGTGTGTACATGAGACTCAGAATACTGTAAACTACAGTGTTTTTGTGTTATGTCACCCAGTGCAACAGTGTATTTTCTATGGCCAGAGGAATTCTTTTAAAAAAAGTCACCAGACTTATCCTTTAACCCTATTTTCAACATATGGTCTTCTATCTCTAACTTTTTAAAGGACTCAACAAGTGATTTGTTTTTTATAATATATACATTTACCTTGTTCTGTAACTTCTAGGATTGACTAGATTTGCAGCTATCAGAAGCTTTTACGCTATAAATAAACAGTCAAAACATACAATGGACCTCACTTTTGATATATCATGTGACATTTACTCTTTGCTCTGCCAACTGCAAACAGAAACTTAACCCCTATTAGTTTACTGACCATCACATTTGAAAATACTAATAAATTGTTTACAATTTGATATTGAATGAACCAACTCCTCCTACCTGACAGGTGGTGTGTGTTCTCTGCTGCGTAGGGATTGGCTGAAGCCGAGGAGCCGCAGTTGGACTGCACTAAAGGTCCGGTGATGGAGACGGGGCTGGTGTCCGGGTGCAGCAGAGCAGCTTTCAGAGGGCTGATGGAGTTAAAGTGGACCACTGAGAGACAACCGGTGAAACCGAGAGACGCCAATCTGGACAGGTCTGGATCCAAATCATCGGACCCTGTAGAAAGAAATGGAATGAGAGAGAGTTAAATATTAAATATGAATCATTGTTGCTGTAAAAAGTACTGTACATTGAAAAAAACAACTCTCCTGGACTTTTTTTCTGCTCTCTTATGTGAAGTTTATCTCAGCATGGTGCGAACATTAACTAAACATGAAAATTACGAGAATGTAAATAAATATTTCACTTATTCACATCCTGCAAGACTTGAGTCGGGAAGGTTTATTTCTTTTTTCAATTCAATTTGCTTTATTAGCATAACTGGCTGTAATCAAGAATAATATATGATATAAAAGATGGTATACATTTGATATTAACGCCCCAGCTAATTACATCACATCTTACTGTCTTGAACAGATAAATAGTTAACTGAGATAGACTGAGTAAGTCATCACATTTTAAGTTTGTAAATAATAAAATACAACCTGAACAACTTTTCTCTAATATGGTGGCAGATGTTACATAATGTTGAATGTTGAATTGTGGCTCTTCTGATGAACACAGTTTCATCAGTTCATCTCTGCTGCAGTGACCTGGCTTAGAAAACTCTTTCTGACAGCTTCATGCAGCGGGGACAAGAGGAGAACGTGGACGTCAGCCTCCGTTTGTTCTTACGTACAGCGTCTACACATTCTGTTATAGATGCCATCTAATGCCAGTGAAGCGTATTGAATTGAGTCGGGAAGGGTTTAGTGTCTTGCTGAGAAAAAAAAAAAAGAGTCAGGGGTCCTTTGCGGAACAGTATCATCTTTCCAACTGACTTGAACTGATGAAGCCCCATGTCCTTCATCTATTATGCGGAACACAATACTGCAGTTTGTTAACTCCACTGAGTGCAGCAGCAGCACATAAACTGTCATCAAGTTAGGATCCATAAAGCTCATCACCATCCAATCAGAAAGAATGGCCAACGTACAGACTCGCCTCCCTCCTCAGTGCTTCAGCTTCCACCAGTCCTCGAGACAGATGTGCACTCTCCCCTCTATCTGTTCACTTTATTGACTTAGATTTCTTCATCTTTCACCTCCACTCCTTCACAGCAGTGTAAACAGCAGCTGTGAAAGCCGACATTAGCGCTGTAAGCAGCTGCATCGGTGTCTGTTCAGATGACTGAGAGGTGTCTGTGTTTTTTACCGGGACACGTCTGCATGTTGATGCAGATACACTCTTCACTTCATCACCTCCCTTCAAGTTCTCCGTCTCTCTGTAGTCCTTCCGGGTCGATTAGTTAGGCTGATGGATGACGGGGTTGGCAGGAAACGACTCTTTTCTGATCCTGATCGGACTCTCTGCCTCCTCTGGTTTGACAGCGGGGAGGACCGATCGCACGCTGACACGTCGGGGTTAAAACAACGTACTGGAGCTTTACATCCGAAAAGACTAAAGTTCTTGCAGAGTTTGTATAAGTTACTCCTTCAGATATGTGGTGTGCATGCCTTACATAAAATGTAAAAAAAAAAATGTAAGTTTTATTATGACAAAAACAATTTGTTTTGGAAATGAACCAATTAATGACAATTTTTCATGCAATATCTTTTTTATCATTTAATCATCAAGTAATTACAAGCACTGATACCATTTTTTAAATTTTTTTTAAGCCTCTGAAACATCAATCACAATCAGCGTTGATGGATGTAATAGGAAGAAAAATGATGCTCGCTTGTGTTCAATCCAACAACCTTTTTTGAGGTTGTTAAATAAAGCACCCACTCAAGAAACATGTAACTAATCGCATCATGTCCATGAAAATAGAAAATGATGACCAGTTGATATACGTCTTTTTTTGTCTTTTTTTTTTAAAGGTTGAAACTGAGTAAATTGTACTGCCAAACTGCTGCAATCTACATATTTATACCTAATTACAAGAATCTAGTCTAGAGCTATGAAAGACTTTTTAAATAGCTGACTCATGTTTTAGCTCTAAAAAGCCAGTGTGGGTGTTGTGTCTTATCGGAGAGCTGTGACTGCAGCCTGCAGCCTCTCAGCGCCTCATGTTATTAACAACTTATATCTCAGTCCGTCTCTGATGGAGCCATGACAGAACCAATTACTGTCTCACCCCGACTCTGTTACAGGTCCCTGTCCGGGACTACACAGCTAAATGGATCAAGCAGGGCACTAAATACAACCCAGGTTGGCAACACTTTGCAATAAGCCATCCATTATATGGACTAGATCCCCACTTCTGTAACGGGAGGAGGCGGCACGTGAAAGTGTACAGAGCTTTGACAGAAACGGGTCTGAATTCATCGATTTGCACTGGACAATTAATCTCATGTATTGAATCACAAACATTGTGCATCTCTGACAACCCAAGATGAACTGCAAGTTGAACAGTGGGCCGAACAGTGTTTCTTTCTCCGACCACAGGCGGCATCATCGACGGCTGTTGTCTTCTGTGGTTAGGAGAACATTTAACTGGTCATACTGTGTTTAATTAGGGCGAAGCAAGCAAGCACTGCAAGCACTATTGGGAGAGTCTGAAGTCAGACAGGAGAATAGAAACGGGTCACTTTTGCTGTGTGCATGTTTGTAAGCTCCTGACTGGTATTTCCTCAGCATGTACGGCCTTAACATTTACTTAGTCATCAGGTAAAAAGGTGATCTGGACGCTAAAGATCACACACCATGACTGACGGGTCCAGGGTGAGGGTCCTGCTGCGATCCTGCACGTGTCCGTCAACATTAGCATCAACTCTACACCTGCTCCCGACATGCGAGTGTTAAAGTGTAACACCAGATCTTATACATTATGTTGCTTAGTCCAACTTCAACATCTGCTGTCGTACTTTTCTGTTTACCTCTTGACTCGGCACTACTCGGTATTAAAAAAAGTGATTTATATTTTCATTTTAGTACTAACACCACATTTATTCCTGCAGATTTATTATTTATTTTTTTTTTTTATGTGAAAGCAGATGCTGAGTGCTGGATGAGGCCAAACATCTCCGAGCTGTTATTCAAATGAGGTGTGAGTCTGAGTGCTCTTTAACTAAAAAGGCCTCGTCTCTGCTTGTTACTGCCTCCTCACGTACCGTGCACTCTGCCCAACACCAGCGACTTGATGCCGTTGAATTCTCCGTCAGATGTCAGGTTGAAGTCTTCTTTTGGGTTTTGGTCAATCTGAAACGACCAACATATGTCTGTTATTAACTGCGGGTAAAACTTTACTTTCTTTTTTTTTTTTTTTTACTTTTGTGCCCTTTTTCAGCGTGGAAGTCAAAAACTGTGGATATATCTGAATTTGGAAATCAATGCGATAGTTATAGTTGAGTTTTTTGAACATTGTTCAGCTTTCCCTTTTGTTTCTTCTCAGCAGCTCAGTGGGAGAAACGAGCAACAAAGTCCATACACATTTCTGTCATCGGGGGTGAAATTCTCCACTGGAGATTATTTTAATGAGGGCTGCTCCACGGAGTCTGACAATGTGGCTGTGGAGAGGAAAGCTACTCAAAGCCAAAACTGAAGCTTCACACAGCTTCGGCACTTAGAGGCTATTTGACACCAAAGCTTGAAGAGGCACTTAACTTTGGTCTAGTTTTATTTTAGCCCCTATTTGTAAGTAGAAGTTTTAAATACTGATTACATACACTAAAACATATTTTAAAAATAAAATCTAATTTCAAATGTGACATGTAGTGCTGTGAAACACACCTGCACGTCTCAAGCATTAACTCTTTTGTCAAAATGTCATTAGCTTTGCAGGTCATAAACCAAAGTATTGGACTGATTAACATTGTTGTTTGAAAGTAATGTTGAATCCACATTTGATAGAACCAAATACAGAGTTTCACTTTTACACACAGCTCTGTACTATTTTATAACAAAATGATAACACCTATATATGTTGGCAACTAAAACTTGCCAACATATGTTGCAGATAGATCACACTAGTATTGTGTTCATCAGTAAATAAATGGTAACTATGGAAAGTGGTTGCAGTCCTTTTGATATTGAAAGATAAACTCCAGGTGAAGTTGTCTTTGCATTAAATTCACGTGGTTTATTTGACATTGTTTCAGTTTCTCCGTTGGTGCCTGAGCAGAGAGGGACTAACTGGAGCATGCTGTGAGATCAACAGGAAGCCCTTGGAGGAAAAACAGCATACACCGGCCCCTCTGATAGCGGCACGGAAACAGAGGGCACCGTGTATCGCTAGCCCCGAGTGATTTCGACTTCAGCGAGTCATTTTTCAACAGGACATCCGCTCAGGGGAGAGGCTGTGGTCGTGTCCACCTGTGAGACCAGTGTGGAGACTGTGTGCTGCTGGCCATCAGGACACAGCGCACTTAAACTGTTGTGGAGGTTCACTCGATGTCCCCGGAGTATGTTGCTAACGATATATAATGATAAAAGGTGATGGAAACTGGCGAGACGAGATGCACCTCATATTTCACGAGGAATATCAGTGGGCTGCACCCATGCGAGAAGAGGTCACCTTGTATTTCATCTCAGGGTGTTGATAATTATACAGACATGCAGGCTGCTGAAGTTAACCTCATATATCATCTGAGGCTGTTGTTAACGAGATAAGACTTTCAGTAGATCCAGATATGATTTAAAACGCTTCATATTTCATCTGAAGCTCTTCTAATGTGTAGTTTGTCCCTGCTGCCCTGCCGTAGCTCTTCTGTCGCTGGGGCTCTATTATCGCTGTGAGGAACAAGACAGTAGTGTAGAGAGTCGACTCTGTTTGTTCCCCTATTTTAACTTTTACACAAACACCTACACATGTGATCTATCGTGATCATTAGTTCCAGCGTTCTAACGTTTAGTGTTTATTCTCGAGAGACAGCCGGCAATTTGTTTGTCACAAAAGTGGGAAAACAAATACCCTTTGAATGTCAGGTGCCCAAAGCTGTCACTTTTTTTTTTGGGGGGGGGGGGGGGGTTTGGTAACATTTTGACAGAAATAGCTCACTGTTTTCACTGTTTTCATGTAGTTCTACTGTCCCTGTTTCAGGAGGAGGCAGTGAACGGAAGGAGACGTAAAGCTTATGCGATTTAAATCTGGCTACAACAACATTTTAGCAAACTTCAGGTGCTGGTCATTGAAATGTATATTATTAGTATATTGAAGTGTTCACATGGAGATAAAACAGTTTTTTGGAAAGTTAAAAGGATCAATCCAAAATCTCTTTAGTATCAATAGTCAGCAGCTGTAGACGTGAAAGGTGGTTGTCAAGATTTGGCAGTTTTATCCATTCCAACAGCTGCCATCCTCCATGAAGGAGCAAGCTACAAACCTTTAAAAATAATTTTAGGAGTGCAAGTCTGCTCTATATTCTCTCCAGGTACTTTTGGCCTGTTGAGATTCCAAGAGGGCGCGACTATTTCTGTAACGGGACACGACCACAACTGGACTTTACTTTTTTAATGTTAAGTTTTCTGCACATGTTTAAAACCCAGCACACACCCCGCGCTCAGGTGATCAACATATTTGACATGTTCATAACAATGCAGACCATATTGCTCTTAGTCTCCATGTAGTGGTTAAAAATGCCACTGTCACAGCTTTTATTTTGAAAATAGGGGGAGTCTAACAGGACAAACCGTTTAAACTTAAGCTCTTCTCCGTCTGAGACGAAAGTGAGAAAAGCCTTATTGATTGCTAAAATATTATTATATACACCATTCCTCAAATCGTCTGCAGCGCTCAAGGTTTTCAGTAGAAATCTAACTGTGCCTGCGCAAAATATAGTATTATGTATTAATTCAACTCTCTGTACCAACAGGTACATGGTGTGTGTGTGTGTGTGTGTGTGTGTGTGTGTGTGTATTGTAACCTGCACAGACACGGAGTCCGTCAGTCTCCTGATGGTGACAGTGTGTAGTTGTCCGTTGGCCAGACTCTTCACTCTGCTGCGCAACACTTCAGCATCTCTGCTGCTGTCCAGCTTGTACCTCACCTCCAGTTTATCTACACACACACATGCACACGCACACACACACACACTTTTTCTGTTAATGAAAGAGCCTGGTCTTCTTCTCTAATCATTACGTATCTTTTTTTTAAGGGTGTATTTTTTTTTTTGTTTGATAATGAATCTTAATGATGAGTATCGGAGTCAATAAAGCGTACCATATTAAGAGGAATAGAAGTTAATTCCCTTTCAATAACTTTAATTAATTTCTAATTTATTTTCCTAATATCCAGAGGATTAAATGCTGATTTAATGAAAGCCTTGTGATGTCTTTGGGCTTTTAAGATTAATAAAAAGGATAAGATATTACACGCTGCCTTAAAATGCATACATATAATAACTTTTCAAGTATGGTAATTAATCCCATAAAGAACATTTCATGATTATGACCCAGAATGTTCTTTTTATTACAAAGATGTATTTAACAAAAAAGTAATAATTGTTTGGTGTATGAGCTCCTCCTGTTTCTGATAATAGATATGTATTCTTGAAAACAGGCTTTAAGTGATTGACAAGGAATTTTGTTGAGTGGAAGAAATGAGCCCAGCAGGAGAAAGCTCTCAGGGATTTAATTGGACATAAAAATAATTAAGTGCATATACCTGACGACTCCGTGCTTAATGCCATGCTGTCCATCATCTTTCTCTGAGTCATTAACATCAGAAAAAAATCCATTAACAGCTAATCTGGTAGCAAAGCGTTTTGCAACTAGATGCTGCAAATTTAATTTTGAATTCAAAGTGCCTCCTATTACTCTTAAAAGCCAAAATCATAACATAATAATTATTTAACGCACAGGTTAATAAAACACATCAGCAAGTTTTCTGCCGTTTTATTCAGCAACCCACCAAACTTCACTCGTCAGGTCTCAGTGATGAGACCAGTGAACACTTTTTTTTCAGCCTAAAACAAAACCGTAATAGCTGCACCGGCTGGACGGATTAAAAGGCAGTAGAGGCTGACAGGGTGAATGCAGAGAGAGGAAAGATCTGACAGACTCTGATCTGGTAAAGCTGCAGAGCAGAGGAGGAGAGAGGGAGGAAGGAGGAAAGGAGGAGAGGAGGAGAGGAGGAGAGGAGGTCGATATCAGGGGAAAAAAAGAGGAGGAGAGGTAAGAAGAGAGGCTGGGAGGAGATGCGAACACAGAAAAGTAATTGAAGTCTTGACAACATTTTTCATTTTAGGTTTGAAAATGTGAACAGAATAATATAAAAGCAATAAGAGCAACAACCAAGAAGGAAAATAGAAGCAAAGAGATGTATTATCTTGAAAGGGAGGGAAATGGGCAGTAAGAATATGAAAAAGGCAAACCGGAAAAGAGGCGCGTGAGAAGCTTTTCATAAATAATAGAGGACATTCAACCTCAAGTACGAATGATCTGGAGGAGCGGAGACGAATACGGGATGTAAAGCGAATAGGAGGAGAGGTGTTAGAGGCTTATTTAGAGTGATGCACCTAATCAAAGCTGCAGGAAAGAGAAGTCAAGGTAGATAAGACGCTCGACTTCAATCTTGTGCAACAGCCAAACAAACTCCTTCAAAATAAAAGCTTCCTCACCATGCTTGTTGATGAGCAGGGCCAGGTACTCTCTGTAGTAGGAGCTGACGTAGAGCAGCAGAGCCGGACTCTGGTTGGTCCTGAAGCTCAGGGAGACGTTCTCTCCTCTCAGCGTCGTGTCGGAGTAGATGGAGGACGGCAGGGCGCTGCTGTTCCTGATTAACTCGTACGGCTCCTTGAAGCTGTAGCTGACGGACGTCTCCGACTTGAAGCTGGCCGACACCTCTGGAGGAACAGAGACGGGCCACAGAGAGGTCGCAGTATTTGGCGATATCAGAAATGGAAAGTAAAAGTATAAGCTGCTTCATCAAGATTTATAAAAAACTCAGTGTTCTTTGGAAACAATGTTGCCACACTGGCAAGTAAAAACTTCAAAGATATCTCTTTCTGACAGAAAATAAAGCACTATAAAGCTTTATTTTTGGCCAATGACTCATGCCGAACACTACAAACACTTTTAAACCTCTTAAATCTTGAAAGATAAATGGAGGGGTTTTTGATGTTTATAGATCAAATTGATTTTTCATCAAGGGGGTCGACTTGAGCACGTCTTCTTTCTTGTTTCTACGTTACCTTTTTATATTTGCATTAACTTAAGACACTTTCACACTTTATAGCTCAATATGACATTTACGGCATCTAAACATCTGTGATATTGGCTCCCAAGGCTGTTCTCAAAGTACCAGCATGAACACAACAAAACCTTTGTACTCATCCGAGAAAAACAGCGCGTAGCTCCGTTTCTTGATGATTTCAAACACGGCTCTACATGTATATCCATGCAGTATTTCACAAATGCACCAAAGCAATTAAAATGATCTCCTCTGTGCCTCACGTAGATGCAGATACGTACAGCAGATACCAGGAGGAGAGGAAGGTAAAGGTCCTCTTAAGTTCCTGAACTCAGACATAAAGTTCAATGCGATGACGCACTATAAATGCAATTAATCTAACATCAAACAACTAAACTCCACACAGACACTATTTGCGTTAAACCTTTGATGCCGCATGGTAGCTAAGTACCTCTGGATGAGTGTTAAGTGCAGAAAAGCTTCACTGGAATGACGACGATTATTAACCTTTAAAGAGCAGCAAAACACCCACACGTGGATACTCTGAATAATAGTCTGTCTCGTCTTTTTATTGTGTTTTAATTGCATCCTCTGTGAGAGAACATTATGAGAATATCCTACTGGAGTCCTATAGAAAAAAGACATACAGTTTCTTTCTTTAAATCTTTGATTGTCCTCCTAAAGAAACTAAGACATCACAACAGCCTTAACCTTGAATAGGGAAATATAGAATGAAATAACGAAAGTAAATGTAAAGCAAAGGGGACGGGGGTGGAAGCATGATGACACTGTGCAGCATGCTGTAAAGTAGACAGGCCTCACACAGAGAGGTCAGTATGTGGCACCATTAATGCTGTTTGTGCAACAGAGAAATATATGAGAGTATAAACCCTTTTAATGGCTTCAGCTTTACAAAGACTGTCACAACGTTCTCCACAGAACAAAGAAGAGTGTGAAATGCAGCAATTCAGCAGTGACAAAGAGGATAGCTAGCAAGTTACTGATTTCAAATATATATATCTTTTTAATTAGGCTTTCGGATGTTTTATGAGGAAGGAAATGCAGACCTCTATGCATTTTGGTGAGTAACACTGATTGTAAACGGTACTTTTGTTTGGTCTGTTCTAGGTGTGTGACATGAATGGAGAAATTATATTTTTCTTTCATTTTTATTCCAAATAGATTTGAAAAACCTCCAAATCAACTCCAAAGTAAGAAGAAACCTTTACCAACGTATGACTAGACTACAGTATGCATGTGTGTGTACCTGTGTGGCAGAAGACTCCTGTGTATGCTGACAGGCCACAGTCACAGTGGAAGCCGCTGGCTCTCTCCACACAGCGGCCCTGGTTCTGGCAGAGCGAGCCGTAGCTGCTGCAGTGACCCGGGCAGCCGGGTCGAACTCCAGGTGTGATCTCCGCCCTCTCCTCCAGGTCCAGGGTGACGCCGTTCAGCTGCAGGGAGCGAATACAGCCCCGAAAGCCCTTCTGCCTGGACGCTGTGCCTCCTGAAATACATGTAAACAAGTGCATGGCATTAAATGTTGTAGCTGAAACGGCTGTGTCTCTAATATCACAAGCAAGTGTCATATAGCATATAGGAATCAAAAGCTAGCATTAGCACAACACATATGGAACACATATCCCCCGTGTCTGTGCGCTTTGTACCAGCCTTTCATTTATTCCTGTTGACAAGTCTGTATGTTTTCTCTCTCTATAGTTTTTCATTCCTCCTCCTCCTGTCATCTACAGCAGATCCACACGCCGCCTCTGATCTCCCAGAAGCTCCAAACTGTCAACAGTCTTGTCATGAAATGACACAACGATGAAACAGCAAAGAGGCAACAAGGTGGAAAACTGAATCAGGGACATAAGTTTCATCAGCTGTCTTTGTGTCTGTTCCTGTAAAGCATCATTGTATTTGCTGACTGGCTAACGAGGTGGTTGGCTGCCTTGCTGAAATACTGTGCGACTGTGTGTCTGGCCATATGGCTGATAGTAGCTACAAGCCTGTGGACAGTTTTGAACACCTTTGAACACAGACCGGAGCCCTTACTGTATATGTGATGGCTGAGCAAAGGTTCAAACCTGACAACCTTTCTGCAAAGATCACGGAGAGAAATAGTCCTTGTCCTCAGAGGTCCGACAAGCCAGCACTTTGTTCTCAGTGTTCAAAGCTGACAACTTGCTACTTTTCCACAGCAGCAGCTTTTCAAACCAATACATCCCTGAGCTCTCTCCAGCCCTCCTTTCTGCTCCGATGCAAGTCACAAACAGTGACTCGTTGAAAAGGGTGCAGAGGTGAAGAGTGACACGATGAGCAGAGTGCTTTAATCCAGCTGACACAAGGGTGAACTCTAAAGTGACAAATGATAAAGCAGCCTAAAGTATAAACAAAGTGTTTGGAGATGGGAATCTATCCTTCTGGGAGTTCATTTATAATTAGTAATAAGTGAGAGTTGTAATTAAACAACATTGTGACTCCATTTTGCCAACTTATTTGATTTACCTGACAAAATCAGATATAAGAGTTCGACGTCGAGCAGGGAGATCACAGAGGAAGCTTTATTGAGCGCAACCTGAGGCAGTGATTTCCCGAAATCCTGATGTCTTCATCGGTTTTTATTGACCGATTAATAGACAATTAAAAAAGCAATATTAAGACGGGAAGCAAAATTGATGGGCTTTTGATATAAATATATAAAATGTTGGTAATATTCGGACATGTATCATCAAATATCAGTATATTGTGACATTAAACGTTGGAAGCCTTCATGAAAAAGTAATCATTTAATGAATACCTCAAGTTAACTACAAGTATACTGTGGATAAATGTGTGTATTTATACCAGCATATTCACAATATACAGGATATATATATACTGTTATACTATTTAAGTACTTAAGTGCTTTCTGTAATGCTGTGTTTACAAATATCACTGATGTACACAAACTTTTCACAGTATCAGAAAATATTAATAACTTCTGCTGTTGTTGTTTTGACGATTAAATTAACTACATTACTTCACTACAACTTCAGCTTCCAATACTGCATTTTGGGGCGGGGCTGCCATCTATTGTACATTGATAATAGATTTCATATTTAATTGTGTGCAAGTAATTATTAATGATTATTAATTATTACAAATTCAATATCATACAGCTACTCATTTAATCTTGAAAAGTCAGCCGTAGTGGTGAAATGTTTCCACCTTGAAAAAAGACCGATGTCAAACTAAAATGTGTTTTAACACATAAAAGACTGTTGTAGGATGACAACTTGCTTTCAGTGTGTTTGCACAGGTTTAGTCATGATGTCCAAGGAAACTGCTGCTTTCAGAAATGAGAAAACCCACTGAAGACAAATATTATATAATTTCATTTAAAGTGCCTTTCAAGTTATATACAGAAAACAAGAGGAAAACTACATTAAGGAGCGTGTCTGGTTTTCGGTTGAATATCAGTGCATTCACACTCTGAATCTGCAGGAAGTGCGAAACCTTCAGAATCTGGAAGCTTTGAGCAGCTGAATGAATTGTACAGCTGCTCAAAGCTTCATAACTGTGCCTGTCTAGAGAAGGTTTCAGCCCCATATTCAGCAGTAAAACATGAATCGTAAAAAATTAAGTGAAGACAGGACTCACTTCTGAGAAGGTAAGATTAAGGTAAGATTATTTCTAAAAAAGCATGTATGAGGGATTTGTTGAGATTAAAGCAAAGATCAAAAGAGTCCAAATGCAGATGAAGTCCACCTCTGACCCAATGAGACCTACAAGATCAGTGAAAATTTACAACCTCACAAACAACCTCAGCACCCCCGCACGGGATCACGCTGTGAGAGCACACTCTGTACATACAGTATGAGACCACAGGAGAGTGAAATTGAGAAAAACAATTAGTGAAATGGGGATCAAAGCAATCATCAAAAGCAACGTGTACGGCTCACAATACACATAACCTCGACTTACAGGCCCAGAAAGCAATGTGTAGAAAAGAGAATTACCTAAAGAGTTTCAACCACTAGTCAGTGCAGAGGACATAAAAGTGGGGTATTATGCAATAAAACAGACACTGAATAGGGCCATCTGCCACATATAAGTAGAAATTGTGTGAATGATCAAACAGTACAGAAGGGCTGACTACAATTACAGATTCTTTTTTTTTTAATCACCATTTAAGCTATCATTTTTTGCCACACCATCGGGAAACTATAATTTAAATTCATAGATCAATCCACTTTATTAAAGGCGTTCTTGCTTCAATCATAGTAAAAGTTCCTTTTGATGCGTATTTCTAAAGCATCTAAATGGAGAGATTCATTAAAATAGTTTATTTTAAATTATTCTGTTCATTCTGAGCATTTAGTTTGCTGCTGTTGATAAAATCACCAGACGAGCAGTTGAGTGACAGAACAGACACGGACGTGGTTCTGAGGCTATTCTTAGCGCAAAGTATAACACACAATTTTCACCCAAAAGTCAACATTGACTTATTTGAAGTTACGTACACGCAAGTTAAATAAAGTAAAGTAACGTTACGTAACATACTTAACTACGTAACAAACTTTTCAACCTAAATCACGACCTTTTCCTTAACCTAACCAAGTATTTATGTAATCAAACCGACACTGACTTGTGCAAAAGTGACTCGTGCAAAAGTGACACCTGCAAAACTGACACGTGCAAAAGTGACTTGTGCAAAAGTGACGCTAGAGGAGTACGTAGAGGGCCATAGTTTGAAACGTATGGCCACTGACCAAGCTGCGGTATTTGAAGAGTTAAGAGTGAGAACGTGTTTGCCATCGTGCGGCCTCGTTTGAACGAACTCCCCATTTGTTTGCGCTTCTTCTCCCTCTTGTGCACCGTGCGCTACCAACAACAGAAGGGCAAAGTGAATTTCAAGGTCAGAAAAATATTAAACTGTCAGAAGAAAGTTGAAATCAACCTATACATCAAAAACAGTCCAATATCTGCAGGTTTTCTCTTCAACTAAATGAAAACACTGTCTCTTATGACACCAATCACAGGATGCAGAAAACAAATACGCCAACAAATCAGCCAATAAAATACTGGTTATCTATCCAAACCATGCAATACAACAAGTAATGTAAAATGCTGCTTGCAATGAATGCAGAAATCTTTCACTTGCAACTGCTGCATGTAGATATTTTAAACCTACAAATATTAGGCAATAAAGAAAGTGGAAAAGCAATCCTATGGCTTATAAATCCATGCAAGACAATAACACGCGTTATTAATGGAAACAATGTAATTCACAACCTTATAAATCCGTAAGGCTCGTAAATACACTGAAAAAATTAATATGACTTATGAATTCATGGAAGACAACACAGTTTTATGCATTAAAGTACAAACTAGACTGATTTATAAATCTGTGGATGTCTTCTAAATGCGTAGTATTAGTTATCTAAAATGCACATGCAAAGTAAACATTTTTCCTTATGAATTTGTCGAAGGCAGGATTACGGCTAATGAATAAAATGTACATAACCGTGTGGCTTGTAAAGCAATGTTGTTACTTATGATTACATGCGAGCTGAGCTGATATGAATGCTTATTTATACATTTCAGGCATACAATGGAGGTTGTAAATAGTTTTTCCAAGGGTACTTTAACAGAAAATACATTGCACTGCACGTCAAATCAAGATCATCAAGTCAAATATCTTCATACAGACATCCATTACCAAACCATTCTGGGAAATAACACCGGCACATTTTCATTCCAAAACTATGAGACTTATTCCAGTGTGCTGTACTGATAATTCAGCGGTAAACATATACGGGTTTAGGCTGAAGGTGGTGACCTCCGAGCGGATTATCCAGCCAATCAATATTCCCCTCGATTTCCCTGCTGCTGCTGCATTCGTCCCATCTCATCACTGTTTGTTGGTTTGTTTTCCCTCCACACTGACAACAAGAGGCAGCCAATTGCACATTAACAGTTGTGGAGGAAAGGGAATATTTTAGCCCTTTTCTGAGGATTTGATCCCAGTCTGAGCTGGAGACACAGCACTCTGTGGGATCACCTCATATAACTGCTACTAAACTTAAATTGCAGTACTGGATCCCCGGTATCAAATCCACATCTTCTGTATTTATGACAACCTAGCAATTAGTCAATAACAGTTCAGCGTACGTGAAAGAGCCACGGTGATTTTAAGGGCAGAGAAGTTGGATTTCCATAAAGCCAGAGGCTGCACACATAATTCAACTGAAAAGAAATATTGTTTTAATTCATCTTTATTCCTAATGATAAACAGACATATGACTATACGTCCATTATCAGCCCAACTCATGTCCTTAATGGGAAAAAAAAAATCACCTTTCTAAGGTTGTGTTTTTATGTTTGCCCAGAGGGTCTCTGGTCGCGGTGCGAGTTTATTTTGCTGCGATGCCTCCAGCCTGATAATTCAATGCACTTAACATCTTTGATCAAGTGTTGATTAGTTAGATATACTCAACTGTATTGTCTTTTGTTTGTTAAAAGGCATCCATTGGAGTTTTTCACCACTAGTAGAGCATGTTTTTAAGAGCGCGTCCCCAGTTTGTTAGTGTCTCATAGACGCAGGTTACGTGACACACAGTCCTGGTTTCATGCTGCTCCAATGATCGACAGTTGGCGGCTGTAACATGCTACAAAAAATTCTCTGCAAAAGCTTTATGAGGGAAAGAAATGCATTCAACTCATGAATAAAGCCTATGGGTGTATTAGGATGCACACAATGTGCTTTTGTTGAAACAGTGAATGCAGACATAACGTTGTTTACAAAAATAAAAGCACAACAGGGTACCTTTAAATGTCTGGTGTCTCCGAGAAGTCTTTTGAGATTTCCCTGTGATACGTATAAACTAGACTATGAGCCTGTAGAGAATATACTCCCTGCAAAAGTGCAATGGCCATATGTCTAGTTCTCTACGAAAGCCTTGCGTAACAAGACAAAGCACTGTTCCTGTTTATGAGTCATTAGTGCTGCCTGATGTAAACTTGAGAATATTTGACTAAAAGCTCAGAGTTGCAGAGACAGAAAACACTGCACTACTGGTTCTCTGGAGAGCAATAAGAGAAACGGGATAAGAGAATGTGTAGAAGTTAGTGCCTGAGAGATATGAAGAGATGGAGAGAGTCGCAGTCCTGGAAGACTTGAGAAAGGGCCTTGAACCCTCCAACACTGAGACTAATGAAGCCACAATGCACACAGAAGCTCAGACGCACATTTATATTTTTATAGGAGACTGTTTTCTAACCATAAAGCAACAACATAATCAGACTGTGGAGAATAAGGAGAGCATGCCACTCCTCACCTATGAACAGCTGGCTGTTGAGCTGCAGGTGGAGGTGTCCGTCAGCAGGAGCCTCCTGTGTGGCGACAGGAAGTCCATCCAGTCGGAGCGACGCCTCTTTGACGTTCCGCTCGGCTCGGACTCGATGCCACCGGTTGTCATTCAGCGGCACGCTCGACTCCACGTGAACCTCCAGCGGCCCGTTACCAACGTCGAAGGAGAAAAGCACCTGCGTGGAGGCTGATAGAGGGGAAGAGATGGGGGTGACAGGGAGGGGGAGGTGTGAGTCACTGCACCCCCACTGCACAGCTTACCATTCGTTTGCCAACCAAAAGCATGAAATGACTGGACGTATGTTATCGGGTGAAGATATTTTGGATTTTTCTTCTGCAAATCAAACTAAAGATTCTGATAATACAACGTTTTGATTAAACTGTTACGACAAACCACAGAAGCAAATTTAAACGAAGATGCATGCAGTTCTGTCAATCCACCAACATTTTCTTTCGATAAAGATTAAACAATGCCAAATCTCAAAAGTAACAAGTGAAATTTGAAACTTTACTAAAACAAAATGTCGCTTAATGGCAAACAAATGGAGATCTGATATTGTCCTGCTTTAGTTTTTTTTTTTTAAAGAAAACTTATTAATTGTTGCGGTTACAGAGACAATTTAGATTCAGTTTTCACCAGCCTCTTCTTCTGGACAAAGAAGGCCAAAGAACCTAAACCCAACACCAGCATGTGTGCAAACAGGACACGTCTGCAGCCTCAGGTTGAATGAGAACGAGACGCAACTGAAACCTCGGGCGCAGTTTTGTTTAAGAAAAGAAAGCTGGCATGAATCTTCACTTTCAAGCTCCATATGTTCACACAGCTCTTACAGTCCATCTAGGAACCTGCCAATGCTAAAAATGGGAACAGAGGCAGGAGCTTTAACGAGCAGGTAGGTTGGACTCAAGTGTATGGAGACCAAACAGGCACACGAGGGGCCTGAAGGGCTCTCCGGAATGTGGTTTAATTACTTCTTCACAACAAAACAACAAACCCCTCTACACACGGGGTGCAGTTCTCGCAGGATAACAACAAACAACAGACTAGAGACTCTGGCGAGAAGTAATGTACTGATTGTGTGGGTGAACTACGCTGAGCAATGCTTCTTCCTGACTGCTAGACCGTTCTTCATTTCAGAAAGCTTAGCCTCGCAGTGTGAAAGGAAAAGTGTCATACATGCAACCCCCCAGATAGAGGCAGGTGCAGACGCTTCTTCTGTGCCTCTCGCCCTCAGCCAGCAACTTGGCACAATACTGTACTCGTACAGTTTTTTGTAGAAGGAGACTGCACATGTACAACAGAAGACAAGCTATACAAGCTTTATAAATCTAATGTATTTTTAATGATTAAAAGTACAAGTGCATAACGTTCTTAAGATTTAGCTCCACCGCTACAACAGTAAAATGCTGCATACATGTACAGTACAGGTGTAATATAATAATGATGTAACACTGTGAAAGGGTGCAGATAATCTTAGTAATAATATTTGTATATGTATTTTAATATGTATAAAAGCACTCTGAGGATTCCTAAAGAATTGCTCTCTGCATGGACGGCACTCTGTCGTGGGTGTATTATCAAGCCATCTCTTTTATTGCTCACATTGTATTGATAAAGAACCCAGGAATTGAAACTAACAAAGTGCATTTACTCAAGTACTTCGAGTATTAGTTTTGAGGGATTCCACCTTGCTTCACAGAGAAATATCGTACTTGTTCCTCAGCTGCATTTATCCGAAGAGCGGATGGAAATGTGGACACATGAAATGCTGCGACAGGGAATGCATCATCATCAGAGTAGTTTCGACCTCAAATCTTACTGTTAACGCTACAGAATTAAAATACTGCTCAAAATTTCATTAACATTGTCCACAATGAGGGATTCATCCATTTTAAAATACGTTATTTTGCTTTTATTGACTCTCATTTTGGGAAATTTTCTCTTATAATGTATGATTCCTTTCTTTTATTCGTACTTTATTTTTGTGGTATTGCTACAAGTAAAATGTTTTGAATAATTGTTCCACTAATGCCCATAGCCAAGTTTCCCTCCGCGCCTCAGGAGCCGCGGCCGTGTTGGCGCTGACCTGTTTCAGCACCACGGTCAGCGCTGCAGTGCTGAATTTCTGTCATTTACTTCTTTTTTGCTCAGCCCCGTCAGATCTCTCCTCCAACAGCACAAGATTTAGGAGGGTGCAGGTGAACCGAACCATCATCCTTCATGTCGTGCTGATGGAGGGTGAGGATGTATTACTGTGGGAGCACAGAGCAAGACGAAACACCGTCCCAGCATCAGACAGTAACTTCATTAAAAAGAAATGGCTCTCCGGCTCAGCCTCAGAGTTACAAAGCGATCTGAGGAGGCCGGCTGCAGTTGAGCAGTATTCAGAGCTGGAACAACCACTCTGACAATGATTTCCCAGACGAGAGAGGTTTGTCCCTTCAATTCCCACTTCGAAAACTACTTTCTCCAAAATGCAACACAAAAAGAACGACAAAACTGCAAACTGAACAGAATTAAAGAAGTGAAAGTGACTCCAACAACCGATTCAAGGCCTCTATACTTCTACACAGGAAATATGTCCCTCATACCATATGCACTACTGTCATAACCATATAAACACAAGGACACCTTGTTGTGTAATAAGGCTATATTTTAAATGACACAATATATGGTAGGCTATAAACATACATCTCACGCCCGGCCATATTTCCATGGCACCCATGAACTAAATAACACCCTGTTGGTTATTACTGTCATAATCTAAATGACACTCTATGGGGCCCATAAATGTGAGCATTACACAGGAATCAATCAACAGGAATTAATGGAGGGTCACAGCTAAAATGCCCCCAGAGAGTTCATAAAACAACTGTCTAATTAAAAACGAGGGTGCAAAAAAACCCCTGCAATGATTATGAGTTCCCTCTTTATGGATTTCACCTTGGTTACATTTTATGTGCTGTGTTGTGAGAAGGCAACGTTGTCCCATGTGGGCCGGCATATCTTATCCATGGCGGCGAATGCAATGCACTCAACTGCATTCTGTGGGGGAAGGAAATTGATTGGACGACAACAAGCAATGCAACCTAGAGCAGAACAAAGAGCTGGACACATGCAAGCAGCACCAGAAGAAAAAAAACTAAAACTCAATAATAAACCAGCCTGTTAACACAAAACTAAACGGACAGTTTCATCCAAAGTCAAAAGTTAATGGATAACCGAGGAAAATTATTTCGGAAAATCTTACCATACTCCACTGTAAAACACTTGAATAATAGAACTGGGAAACAAAATGTCAGGATGTGTGATTTTATAGAATTTATTTATTTATAGAAAAAAAAAAATTCATCTAAAAATCTGATTAAGAGTAAAGAAATTTACTCCAAAACTTCCTTCTCCTGTGTTTTCTAAAAGCATCACTATTAGACACATACACAGAAATAAAGGAAACCATGAAAGGCTTAAAAAACACAGACTTTAAACCTTTAACTGTGTTCAACTTGGATTCAGTCTTTAATCTCCAGCTCTTACTCACAGCTCAATTCGATCCGGATGAAGTCTTTGATGCCCAGGTTTTCCAGGAACACACCAGAGGAGGCCGTGGTTTTAAACAGGAAGGAGATATCTGCGCTCAGCTCTCCGTGGAAGGTGGGAAAGTGGAGGTACGACGTCTCCTTGTCGAAAAACGCAGCGTTCCAGAAGTTCTCTGAGAAACACAATGAAAACTCACAGTCGAGATCTTTAAATAGAAATCATATCAGAAAACAAATTAACAATCCTGATGTACAGCTGAAGAAAAAGGGGAACTATAATTCAGGCTACACTTTGACATTTGTGTCAAAGGTATTACATAAGTAATTAAAAACTGCAATTACAAAGCAATTTAAGAGGAAAGAAAGAGTTTTAATATTGTAATGTTGCCCCTGTGGTTTTATATTGTCTATATGTAGATTTTTCAGACACTACCTAAAGGAATAGTTTAACATTTGATATGGATTTGGATTAAACAGAGCCAGGCTAATGTAGCTGTTTCAGGAGCTGTCTTTATGATATGCTAAGCTAATTGGCTGCTGACAGTACCTTCACATCAAACAGAGAGTGGTATCAGTCCTCTCATCTAACTCTGCCAAAAAAAACAAAAAAAAAAACAATGCGATTTCTTTTCCTAAAATGTCAAACTTTTGTTTTAAAAGCCTTTCAAAGCCTGAAACAGCTGAATTAGAAGGTAACTATGTGACAAAAGTGAAGACTGATGTATGAAGATTTCACCTTTAGTTTTTGAGAACACGGAGTTTGTTTGTCTGTCAATCATGCAGTTTGACAGAATAAACACATGACAACAGTCATTTTCTGTCATCACGTTGTAACCAGGCAACTAGAGAACTGGGTTGTGACTTACTGTCTCCGTGACAACGGAGCGGCCCCACCCTGTAGGCGGCCTCCGACCCCGGCCTCTGGATGTCCCCCAGCACCAGAGACCTGACAGGCAGGCTCTCCCTGTGGGTGAGCAGGCCCGAGTCTTCAGCCCTGCAGTTAAAGAAAAGACGAAGAGGAAGAGAGAGAGGAAGTCAAGGAAGCAGGAGGAAGAAAAAGAACAGTGTGGATGTGGAGAATCAACAAATACATTACTCAACCCCAAACTACGATCGTTTGCTAGCATGGATTTTGTTTGTCTTTAATATTACATCACCCTTGTGATAATATTACACGCGATCTCTCGGGGATGTATTTATTCCAAAAGGCATCCTGACAGTCAACATCCGTCCCCGGCCTTTTCTGGAGCAGCTACTCCCAAAACAAGATACCTCCCGTCCACTTACGCCCACACGCCGCTCCACACACTTAACATGATCCGCCCCGTTAGCCTTGTTGCTGAGGAAAGTTGTGTATAAAAATACATCCAGGACTGGAAGCGAAGAGTGTATACAGCACTATGTCAGCGAGATAAAATATTGAAGAGCCGCAGCTCCGCTCTGTAAAAATAGAGTTGGCGTTGCACAAACAGTTTGTACTGGGAAATGATATAAGGCAGGGAGGATTGTTTAGACATGAGGAAAGGTTGGTGCTCTGCTCAAATTATCCCAATCGATTTGTTGTTCGCTTCAAGTCTGTGTGATGACTGTTTACCTGCAAAAGCTTTTAGCACTCATGATTGGCATTCAAGAAAAATATATTAGGAGTTGGAGTTCAATCAGAAGAAACTACTTCTCAATGATATGAATTTTCTTTTTGTGTATAAAGCAAAAAAATTACCAGAATATCATATTCGGGCATCAGGGGGTTGCCAATGCTGTACCAAAAATAATTAGTTAATCTAATCACCAAAAATGTCTCCGTCTATGCCTTTTCAGCAAGTTTTTTTTTTTTTTAATGTATCATACAACAAATAAAATGATTTTAAAAGAAAAATCCTTTCCTCACTTTTCTTTGAGTTAGTCTCTCCTGATTAAAGAACTATTTTCAATTAAATTACTGAAACATATATTTTCAAGTTTGTTATTGTCAAAATAGTTTTTTTTTAATACAAAGAGACCATACACTAAACTGACACTTTTGTTTTTAATCTAAAGGTGCCCCTCAAAATTCGCAAGATTACCTTTTTTTGTAATTTGTACTAAAGGCCAACAGTGCTTTAATGAATGTATTGCTTAATTTATATTTTCCTTTTTTTTGTTAATGCTCAGGAAGTACTGCACTCCCAGGAAGTCGTCATCATGTTGGACGGGTTATTAAGCTACAAATTAAATAAATAATACCCAGATTAAACATCATTGGCTGCATTTATGTACAGATCACTGACTCGGGCAGTACGGTTAGATACCCTGGACAAGCCTTTTTCTTGTGACTATAAATGTGTGTGTGTGTGTTTATTGATTTGCGTACCACTCTATGCGGTCGGCATCACAGTTGCAGTAGTGTTGTGGGTCCACGCAGTCGCCCTGCAGGCCGCAGACACACTGCTGGCTGGCTGGCTGAGCTCCACCCCAATAAGTCTGGACGCGACCGGGACCGGGACCACCGAGCCACCAGCTGAACGGAGAGCCCTCTGAAACACACACACACACACACACACACACACACACACACACACACAGCTGATACGTGTGTCAAATATGAGTAAACGTTTGGTTCAATTAGAGTCGTTCTATTCTGTTCAACAAGGTGTTTTCACTCTAATGCTCACACAAAGGCTTTTACTGGGGGGGGGAACAAACAAAGAAATGTGTGCTGAGAGAAAATAGACAAGTGCGTTGCTGTATAAAATCAAGGAGATACTTCGTCCACACATTTGAGCAAAAAAGAAACATTTTTAATGTTGCAAATAACAACAGTTTTTTTCCGTGTTTGACTCGGGGGCATGTGAGACTTTCATTTAAACACAGTAGCTTTTATGGACCTTATACGATCCCATTCTGCAACAACACGTACAAACGAAGCATTCAAAGATGACAAGCAATAACAAATACATAAAACTTTGTTGAATATCGAGTGTTGCTTTCTCTTCACTTCCCCTGAGAAATGCAGCAGCGTATAACTTGGCACTTACAATAAAACTAAAAAAACACTTTTTGGACAAAACATTGAGGTCACGAAATAAAAATGTCTGCTATTGTGTGTCGTTATCATTAATATGAGAACGTTGTGAGTTAGGGTTAGGAAAGTCAATGCATTCCCTCATTCCAAAAACTCCCTCTACATTGCTTTTATTTTAATGCATTTTACTGGGACTTCTTTCCTGCAAAACATCTATAAATACTGCCTGGACAGTGTTGCTCTCAGCATGTACTCTTTTCTGGTGGTGTTCATGTACAGACTTTTTTTTTTTTAACAATTACACTTCAGTGTAAGCAACTCTGAGAGTATCAACTAAATGCCAAGAAAGTGATGCCATGCATCCATTTGAATTTGAGTTAATGGCAGAGTTTGTCACACGTCAACATTGTTCTTCACGTCACAATGGTTAGTTAATGACTTGTAAACTTGATGGAGACAGAGACACCGTGAGAAAACGTTTGAAAAGAACAAATCGTACACAATCCATTCGTCTGGCTCATTGGTAAAAAAAAAAAGAAATAAATTAAAAAAGAAGAAATCCTTGGAACCTGATTAAATTTGCAGCAATGAGCATTACAATCATTGTGTTTGGTTTGGAAGAGCGAGAAAGATGTGTGGAGCCGCAGGGAGTTGGATTGTTTTCTCCAGAGCTTTTGTTTTTGTACAAATGCCTCATAACTCACTTTGATCAAATTAGATTCAAAGACAGCAACAAAAAAAACATCCGCACGGTTTGGTGGTTACAGCTTGAGTAAATCAAGTGCTCGATGGAAAAGGAAAACCTTCAAAGACGATCATTTGTATTGGCCTCGTTTAGTTAAACCTACTTTTTTTCTCCACTGCTTTTGTTTGAATCCCTGTGAGGAAAGATTCTGGACGGTAAAAGATCCACCGAAACAAACAGGCCCTTACCTGGAGTGTTGAGGAGGCGGGACTTCCTGCAGTGGTAGGACAGATCCTG
>CALSCE010009779.1:15850396-15877675 GCA_943593645.1 Bovichtus variegatus
TGTGTGTGTGTGTGTGTGTGTGTGTGTGTGTGTGTGTGTGTGTGTGTAGCCTCTTTACACCTTTACTAAACCACAGGAGCCGCAGTCGCAGCATCTATTGGTTTACATTACAGCCGTCCTCCCTCAGGAGACATTAGAAGATAAGTGCCCTTTAAAAGATATCTGCAGATAATTTGATGTTCTCCATCTTCTCCTGCCTATCAAACACAAAGGCTACTAAGACTTCTTTAACTAAGTAAGGGAAATGTTTCTGTCCTTACCAGAAGTTGTGGAGACAATCGTTGACGCATCACTTTTACACTGAACTACTGAACCTTCACAGGAAAGTGTAATTGGAGGGAAGCTGGTGTAAAAGTCACGACAGAAGCCAATTAGGGCACCGGTCAGAAACATAGGATATGGTGGTGAATTTCTCCTGTCATAGCTTGTTGGTCACAGATTGTTCAAACTGATGGAATAGAAACTTTAGCAGAAAGAGATTATTGTGTCCTGGTGCATGAATATTCAAACTTTTGCAATCTGGAATTCCTGAATCGACCATACTGAAGACATAGGAGGCCTTTTCAGAACGAAACATTTATACCAGATAGCTCTTAAACTGACGAACCATGTAGTTCACACTGGATTCTTCACTTCCTGGCAGAAAGATGCTGCTGGTAGTTTGAGAGCAGAGGATTGTAGGTGGCATTGCTCCAGTTGCTTTGTACGCTAGGATAAAATATATCACGCTGTTAGGATAGTTGTTGGGGATTTAGTGTCATTATGGACAAATCTAATCATAACTATTGCCCCATGTCATGATATAATGTACTGAACGGGATGTAATGTCATCTAAAACGCTTAGCATCAGTCGCAGATGATATAACTATATGACATAACTCACTCTTGATCCTACTACAGATTATTTTTACATTTAACTACAGGAATAATTCTAGAGATATATGTTTGATCAAAGAATCATATTATAGCCAAGTCATAATATAGCCTAGTTAGCGATGTAGCTCACAGCAAGGCTTTAAGCAGCCTTGCAAAACCAGTGTAATAGGCATTTTTTGTGGAAGACATTTGGTAATGTCAGAGTAGGAAAAGCTCAGGTGTGAATAAGAAAATGAATAATGACTGAATTCCATGTGGCTGCATCAGTTTCCGGGTCCTGGTATTGTGCATGCTCCCTCAGTGTCACGCTGTGGCTCAGACTTGTATAAAACAGATCCATCGTTAATGTGATTAGTAACACTTCTGCTTATCCTGCTGTGAAAAAGGCTAAATGTGGCCTTGCAACTCTAAAGATAGCCGAGCTAGCTTCACTGTAGCCTAGCTAGCTATAATGCAGACAACATAGTTGTCCTATATCCTTTATATTCCTTATATCCTTGTGACCACTAGGTGGTCCTCACAGTTTCTGCAGGGGGCCGACAATATGTTGTTTGACAGGCACACATGATGGCAATCAAACAGGAAGAGAATCTGGTGAAGCAACATGCGAAACGTGTAGTTCGCTCTTGAATATATTACTATAAATATGTTTGGGAAATACACATTACAGTATAACATTTTAGCAATGATAAATTAGCCTATTCGTAAAAAAAAACATTGCTCACCCATAATTCCTTGTGCAATCACGTGAGAGTCTTTCAGCTAAGGTGTAAACTCCTGCTTCAGGAAATACTTTTGTCAAGTTTAGAGTTCGGAAAACTTTGGAAACACCCACACAGGTGTTTTCAATAACGGAAGGCTACTCAACTTGATGATACCTCAATTCAGGCTGAAGTTGGGATGAGCAAATGACGTATGCTCACATTTCAAATATCACTAGAATTACAGTTTTTTTGGGCTAGACATTAATATTAATACCAGTGCAGGCTTGCAAAAACTCACAACTTGCAGGGCTCTGCAAAACTGAGAGTTGAACATGAAAACACACACACACACACACACACACACACACACACACACACACACACACACACACACACACACACACACTCAAAAGTCAGCAGGGGGTGAAATTGTAGAGGCAGTTGAGAATGTCACTGCAGGGGAACGGACGGAGGAAACTGCTAAATTCTCTGAATAAAAATCTCTTCATTCCTCCAGTATAGTATCATCTTTTTTTTAAATACTTTTTCTTCCTCCCGTCACCTCTATTGACCCTTCTACTCTCCCTACTAACCTGACGTTACTTCTTCTCCAGCCACCTCTGTCCTTATCTCCTTATCTCCTAATTCCTCGTTCCTTCTCTCTCACTCTACCTGCTGTCTTCCCATCCTCCTCTGCCTCCTGCTTCGTTATGAAATCTCAAAGATGTGAGGCGGTGCATCCGGAAAGCAGATGGTGGCCCACACACACACACGCACACTCACACACACAGCAGTCGTTGAGGGATAAAATGGGAAAGGCAGTAGAAAATGTCACTGCAGTTGTGAGAGACATAGAGGGAATACTACTACCAGACAGCCTGCAGACTCTGACCCCTAAACTTTATCCTCTCATACTTTATATTCCTCTTCCTCTTTCCTTCCCTTATCCACCTTCAATTCTCCTCATCCTGTTTTCTCCCCTCCTCCCGCAGCCCATCCTCCTCCCTCCTCGTCCTCCCCTTCACCTCAACGTGCTTAGCTTTGATTTAGCTCTGTCTTGTTGAGTTTAAATTCAGCCTTACCCTTTCTTCTTTAATGGCCACTGACTCAGCTCCGTTCTCCTTTTCTAATGCAAACTGACCAGCTCTGCTTCTTCTCATCAGCAGTCGCTGTCGAGCAGCAGTCTGCAGAGCTGTGGCCAGGCAGCACTGACTTCATACACAGCAGTGACAGCATTAGGCTGTGATCAGCATCTATTTTAGTGTGTAACGAGGGCACATTAGAGCCTGGACTCTGAGGTATAAAGTTATGTAGATGCAGTGATGCTGAAGACAGATATTAGCCAATTAGCCCTGCAAAAATGTTGAATAATGCAGAGTTCCTCGGTAACATAATCAAGAGGGTAACTTTTCAGATTTTCAAGGTGAAACTTATTATTCTAATGTGTGGAGGACATATGAAAATGTGACATTAAAATTCCTACGGCAGTCTGTGTCTCCAGAGCTCTGGGACACCACCTGTCTCTCTCGCTGTCACTTGATGTGGAGCCAATGCCAAAATTGTAGCAGTGACTCGCGAGGTGTGGAAGTTTATCATAACTGACCACCACAGCATATCAGCAAACTTCTGTAATATAATGTGGGATGAGATTTGTAGAGCAGAGGTCCCACACAACTTCTGAATTGCTGATGTTCCAGCAGCCTCTGTTATCAAATGTATTTTACACAGAAGTTCTTTCATTGGTCCCACACGTGTAGGTGTCATGAGGTGTAATTATCAAACGCTACGACTAAGACACAATTGATGATCTTAATAGTTGATCAATAAGTGATGATTTGACTGAGGTCATTAAACAGTGACTGTGACTCGAGCAACAAGTGTTGACGCAAAAGACGAGACTAGAACGTAGTTTAAATAATAAAAACTTTACCAAAGTCTCGCTTCATTTTTAATGACTAAAAAGAGGAGACAAACTATTATAGGCTGTTTTTTTTTTTTGTTTTTTTCAATACAGCACTTCGGTTTCCTGTGCTGCGCCCGAAGATATGAGGACTGGCAACACACAATGAGCACAGTCTGGAGGACTCGCAGTAACTTAGGCCTGCTTACCTCAGTTAGAGCTAACATGACAAAAACAGTCTTCACGGACTAAAACTATACTAGAATAGTTCTTCTTTCACTCACATAAGACTAACATGCCCAGACTTTAAGTCAAATAAAACAGCTGCATACGTTATTCTAGCTTTTCACCAATGTGAGTGTGGTTATTGCAAACAAGTCTCAACTCAGCACTGAGCTTAATCCGTTCTAATGCACGTTTCTTTTCCTGTACACAAACGGTAAAAATGATGTGCCCCTCAACATCTGAGTATCGTGACCTGCGCAGATGGAAACAGATCCAGAATTCGAAGCGACAACTAGTCATCAGAGTTGATAACAGACTCACATGATAAATGGCTTCATTTTCGGGGGAGACAGACTTCTTCTGGGGACGGCCTTGAACAAACAAAGCAGTCCAGCAGGTCCCAAAATCAAATGGATGGACTGCAGTCCTCTGTCAGCTCCTCACTTAACTACCTCTTCCTGGGTTAATAAATCCAGATTCATGACCGGTGGCTCCACTTCCGCTCTGTAACCTTGACTTCATCAAGTCCCATTCATGGCTCCACTTTGCCTGCACACATTTCCATAAATGACACTAAAGAAGAAATATGAAGGGGATTTATCCTCAGCTACTTGCCATTTTCCTCATCTTTGCTCTCCCTGATGCTGCCCTCTCATGAATCATAGAGGGCTGGGAGGTTTAGTTGGAATTTCAATAGTTTGTATTCACAGGTTTATGTTCTTCTTGGTGCAAACAACAAGCTCACTGGAAAGCAATAAATTCATACGACACAGGGCAATGCCAGACCTGAAATAGGCGGCTGAATTTGCACCCTCCTCAGCATTTTCTTTACCAGATTAATCCTGGAACAGATGAAGGATATTTCATGAGCTCAGGAATTTAATCAAGCACCCCTAATATTCCCCTGGAGCCTCCACACATTAAATAGCAAAGTCTTTTTAGAGCCCAAATAGCCTTCATTGGGTGAGTAATAACACCCCTGAATTTGCCATCCAGCCTTCAGCATTTCAATAACTCTTCATCTGCAAATTGGTTAATATCCAAACAATTAGTGGAAACACTATTGACAAGATCAAGGCTAAAAGATAATGATCACCTGCCTGTCACGCCTGCCTCTCTGTGTCCTGATCACAGGAAACAGGTAGCAAAAACATAAAATAAAATTAGAACCTGTCTGAGAATGATTGAATTTAATTTTGACTTTCACCTGACAAAACATCTCCCTCCCAGAGATCTATTTTTCAACCTCAGCAGCTGACTTTGAGGCATGACAGGACGCAATTCTTCCCTTCTGCAGGCAGAAAATAAACTGACTACTAACAGCAGCTTTAAAACTTCTCTCCGTGAGGAGGTCTGGGAATCCTGTGACTCAGAGGAGCCATCATCCTGACACCCAAGAATGAGGGTGAAAATGCAAATCATCACTCACACACACAGTAGGAGTGTTATCTGCCATTAGGCTAGGATTAAAAATAATTTTGTGTATTTGATATTATCTGCCATTAGGCTATGATTAGCACTCACGGCAGTGGCTGTAAATCAGCTCAGAGGGGAAATAAGTACTTCAAGGAAGACGGAGAGCACCCTCAATGTGACGGCTGGGAAGCTGAGAGCAACCATCTATCCTTCATGTGTGGATGGTGAGTAACGTGATTAATTACTTACTAGACAAAAAAATAATAATAATAATTCCTTTCTGCCGCTGCAGAGCCTGCTAGAGAAGATGGCATTATATGAATAAATGATAGGATTAGCGTTATCAAAGCTGGTGCATGTATTGATCGTAACGTGAACCTGCTTTGCTCTTAACCTTGCCCAGAACATGATCTGAAGATGAAGTCAACTTCAGAAAGATAAGTAGCCTTCTTAAGTACCAAAAGGAAACAAGGGGGGATTTCTTACCCTCTATATAAGGATCCTTGTTGTGAGTCTTGTGAAAAATGCACATCCTTAATTGCTTTGTAAATATCACTGCAGGAAATAATTTTCCGTCCAAAACTAAAGTGCAGGCTTTTGGAATAAAACTGTCCCATCGCTTCCCTCATTATTGTAAACTGTCTAATTGCGTCCACACAGATGCTGCAAGAGAAGGAAGAAACAGATCATAAATGGTAAATGGACTGCATTTATATAGTGCTATTCCAATCTTAGCAATCACTCAAAGCGCTTTACAACACATCAGCTTTCACACAGTCAGAGGTGACTGTACAAGGTGCCACATGCTCATCAGTGATAACCATTCACACACTCACACTGTTGGCCATTGGGAGCAATTTGGGGTTCATTATCTTGCCCAAGGACACTTTGACATGTTGACTGCAGAGGGTGGGGATTGAACCACCGACTGGTAGAGGACCACTCCACCTCCTGAGCCACAGCCACCCATAACCTCTCAGGGTGTATTTTTGCTTCTTCGTTTCACTCTGATAAACAGCTTCAGCCAGACTTTGCCCCTGGCACTGGCAGAGCACTGAAACAAATACCATGAGGGGAGAATTCATGGACGATTATTGAGTGAATGATGATGAATGGGCGGAGCTCCCTGAGGAACAAACAGCTGACGGACGACACGTCGGTTTGAGCGAGCTCTTTTTGTCTTTTGGCCATGGCTATTACATGCCTCTCTTTTTCCAAAATAATTTTCTTTGAGGGAGTAAATTCTTTAATCCAACTGTTGTCTCTTGAAACTGATGTAATATGCTTGTCTATATCATGTTTTCTGCCCATCACACTTTTCCTGAATTTGCTGTCAGTAAAGTTTCATCTCATATTTTTTAAATTCCCTTTCCAAACAGCCTGGCTCATCTTCTTTTAATCGTTTTAATCTTCCTCTAATCTTCCTGTAAATAGACCCTGAGGAGCTTTAATGTGCATTAAATCCTCTGATTTCTGACCACTATACTACACTTAAGCAAGCATTTTAGACTGGAACACTTCTTTAATTTGCAGCCTCAGCCTGAGGAGGTACAGCAGAGGGAAGGAGGGAGAGTCTTCTCCTCCGCAGAGCAACGCTACTGTGTTTAACAGCAGGTCAGATGTGTCTCTTTCACTCCGGGCTGCTAAATCTTCATATTAATGTGCTTACATACACTTTAACCTCATGTTTGCATAAAACACCCAGGGCCAATCCAATTAATTTCAACCCACAGTGGGGAGAGTAACCTACAAAGAGTCCAGTTTGCCTTGTAGCTCGTTCAACACAGAGGCAATGACATCCTTCTCCAGCTTGATATTTACACAGTTACAGTTCTGGCTTGAGATTTCCAAAAATACATATAACAAAACATCACAGCATAGTTACAGCAGTTACAACTAAATTGACAACCCAAATTGCATTGCAGCTATAAAACAAGAACATGTAACACGAAAAGTCAGATTCTGTCTCTGGGGATTGCCATGAAACATCCTGGTAAATAAGGAAATTACTAAGTGAAGTAAACATAGTAAAGGATAGGAACAAAACAAGCTAATCAGAAAACTTCTCCTGATAATAATTGCTGGAATGGATTGGACATTGCACATCAAAGAGTATCTAATTATTTAATTGGAGTGAGTTTGTACTCAAATCCACTTCTAAATAATACAGGCCTTTGTGTTTTTTATTATAAGTGCACAACAGCCATGGGGAAATCAAGATCTGTTGATCAATAACAGAGTTTACTTGCTGTATATTTGTTTTTCTGTTTGCCCCCCAAACTGAAGTTAAACGTTGTATATGAGCCGTCATGAACAGTCACACGGTGCAGTTAACAGTAAGAGTGTGAAGCACTTCATTTATTTACTTTGAGAAACAGTGGCATTTTCCAGAAGCAGAACTGGAGTACGAACCGGGAGGATGTGTGAAAGCAGCAGAGAAGACCACAGCCCAAAAATACAGCAAAGATTATGAAAGGATGCGCTAATTAGGAATGCATTCGAGGCACTGTTGTACCTACTCAAATCAAGTTTTGGGAAACAGCAAAATAGAACAAAATAACTCACAAGCGATCGAAACTTTCTGAGGGCACAATTAGAGACACAGCAGGATATCAATAAAGACTACAGTCTATACCAGTGTCTCTCTGCTCTGTGGGAATAAAGGAGCAGGCTTTTTAGTTTTGGATATCAATGTTATTTGGGGAAGGTCAGCAAAAGAAAGAGTGAGTGGATTTCCATGACATTTGGTTTAGATATTCATGTCCCCTTTCGGATGGATCATAATACCTTATGTGATCTTGAGACTTTTCATCTCACGCCATTGTCGGGCCATTTTTAATTGGTCTAATACTTTGGGTTATGACCAAATACCTACAAAGCTAATGGCATCCCATCAGGTTCAACTGTTCTTTGAATTTATTGCGATATGAAAAAATACAGGAATTTTCCCCAGATGACGACAAAGTATCTGTTTTTGGTATATCAATCTTTCTGGAGCCAAAATATTTCAACACAACTGACTTTGCGTCTCTTTCTGCAACCAAATCTTCCTTTTTAGATGTTTCACGTTCATTTTCAGTTTCACCAGCAGGGCCTGCTTTAGTTGTTTGATTAATTGATCAAGAATTGTTGTGCTTGGTGGTTTTGGCTGTGCATAGAGAGCCTGCATGTCCCTCACTAGCAACAAACTCTACATCCAAAAACCCTCACATCGGAGTAAATTATGTTCCATCAGACCGACTTCTTTTGTAGATTAGATTAGAAATTGAGAACCATGGAAGTTTTTCTTTTGTATCAAGCATCAACAAGAAGTTGTAGCCTGACGTCTTTGAGTTGGTTTTCCTTACTTTTACATTACACGTCCTGCGATGTGACTTCTGTGACATGTCGATGCCGAAGCGATATATTGTGCAGCCCGACTAATGAGCAAATGTGAGCTAATCTAATATGGGTAACATGGTGAACTTTATATCATCATCAGCATGTTAGCATTGTCAATGTAAGCATGTTAGCTGGCATTTAGCTCAAAGAACCGCTCTACCAAAGTACAGCTACACATGGCTGTGTTGACTCTCAGTCTTGGTCCAACAGACACACATTTTTTTTTTCTACTGCCAACATCTTAGCAACTACACATTTCCTTTAAACAACAGTCAGACTTGAAGTGATACTTTTTTTATTTTCAATGAAAGCTGAGTGTAAAAGCATACAAACAAGTTTAGGCTGACTGTCATCATAGATCTGGTCCACAAACAAGACAGCCACATGTTTTATTCAAAGCACAACATGCCCCGAGGCTGGAATGGATTCCGGTCGGTTTTCTATTCCTCTGACTGGAAAAATTGGTCTGTCTTGCTCTTTTCGATTGATTTCTCACCGTATGATGTTTTACCATACTGTAAGTCCAAAATTATTACAGAAGCATTTGCTCTTTGTCACTGAGGGACTGACTTGTGATTTTAGTATTGATGCTTATGAGTGCCAAAGAGTTTTCTGATCTCATTTGAGTTTCTGGACTTGTTCTTTGCCATTTTTCCAACATATCTCTAAAGTACACCAACAAACTAAAAGATGGAACTCGAAAGGCAAGGTGCATTGCCAAGTTTGATTTAAAGCTACACTAATAAATACTTCTGAAATAAATATACACACTGGAGTTCTCCTCAGCTCAGAGTGTTTGAAGGTGCTTTCACACCTAAGCTGTTTGGTTCGGTTGAAACAAACTCAGGTCAGCTTCCCTGGTTAGTGCAGTTCGCTTCAGCTGGTGTGAAAGCTTTCAATCGAACCCTGGTGTGGACCAAACAACCGAACCGAGATGAAAAGATGGGTCTCGGTTCACTTCCAAGCGGCCTTTCGTAGCAGTTCGTTTGTAGTGTGAAAGCAAACCAACCGACCGCAAGAATTTATGAGAGCAGATATGTGATTTTAGCATAATTTCAAAAGCTAAACTACTAATAAATCAGGAAGCAATCTTATAACTGATCTGTTTGTATAGCCTTTATCCTATCTATTCTCCCTCCACACGGGAAGAGAGGGCACAGCAAGCACGGCCCGAGGAAGTGGCGAGTTCCGGGTGAGGGGTGCTGTACGGCCAGAGCCGCGAGCCACCTCCACCCTGGGCCTTTCCAAGCCGAACTAGAGCCTGTCACGGGTGGCACACTGCCACAGGGGTGTGCTTGTATGCAAATATGTGTAATTTTTCAGTTAATAAGTCAATTTAAAAGTGTGTGACAGCGATCCCACAGTAAGTCCTGAATCATGCACGTGTCCCTGAGCTCCCCGAGCGCAAAGGGGCTTTTGCACAATCCTGTCTCTTCCTGTTAGTCATTATGCGATCTAATAATACTAATATTACTTATAATCAGTTCTGACTTTGTGAGATCTTTGTGATCCCAAAGAACATAAATATACACATCACAAGAATTTAAGTGTTGCACGTCTCACGTGGATTCTGATGATGCAGGATGAAAATCGCCAAAACTGTCCAATCAACGAGTAACTTGTCCGTCTGCATAACTTCATGTTTACTCTTCTTGGTTCCTTTGTAAAACGTCAGTGTGAACAGGAAATAGACCAGAACTGAATTGCAACAATGTATCATTTATTTTTCTTGCTCCAGACCAAATGAAACGAACCACAGGTTGGAAAGAACCTTTAGTGTCTTTCAGCTCATTGTTTTGGTTTAACGGTCCACAACGTTTCTGCTAATGTTTCCAAACTGCTTTTTCAATAAATAATATGTTGCTTAGAGCTTGGTCTGCTGCCCCCAAGAGGCCAGAAAAATCCCTTCTTTAACATCATCACCTGAACTAACCTCAGTTTTCTCCAGAGACAATGAGAGACAATGGCTCCTTCCTGTCTCATGGATCACACCTTTCAGTGACATTATGGTCTCTCCGAACACTGGGCCGACTTGCCTTCATTCCACTATCTTTATGCAAGAAGCCATTTTTCAAAACACACAGTGACTCTATCATGCTGTTAACATCAGAAGGCGATTAAACGCACAGTGACTTTAATGTCCTGCGGGTATCGGTTTCACACGCTGACTTCCTTGAATCTCATCACATAAACCCCAGCACTTCACTCCTCCGGCTAATAAGTCATTGGAGCGCCATCTGTGGCAGTTAAAATATGTATTTGTACTTCGGTGTCATTTAGTACAAACGCCATAATGAACAGTGAGCTGTCTGAGGGGGGGGGGTGAAGCTCAGTCTGAAACCTGCGGCTGGGATGCCTCCACCTCTGCAGTCTTAACTTATTATGCTGCTGTGGTTTATGGTCCGTGCATGATGAGTGTGCTGCTGGGTCAGGCTGGGCAAGATAAACAGAGAGATAGCTTGAGTAGCAAAAGAGAGAAAGAGAGAAGGAAAATGGATAAGGCAGAAAAATAGAATCAAAAGCCAAAAAGGAAAAAATGAGAGAGCCACTGATTGCAACCAAAGCAGGAGCAATAGAAAACCAAGCTAATATCAGCCTTTAATTAAATATTAAACAGTGATCGGTCAGTGTTATTCACCTCTGATGTATGGAAGTCTCTCTATGACCAAAACTGTGGGATAACAAACTGTAAAACTAAATAAAATCTCTGAATATGTGTGGTTGGTAAACCTGCTTTGAAGAGCTGCAAACCCTGAAACAATGTCATCAGTCTGAGCCTCAGTGGAGCGTTTTAGTGCCCCATTGTGGGTTAAATGCTGTTTCAGAGGCTTTTACACTGACAGGGAGAACATTTAGGGAGAAAACAGAAGTATTGCTTTGGGTCTTGAAATCCCCCTATGAGTAAAGTCCAACTCCTAGCAGCTGCACAGAAGGAGGTGATGACAGAAACGTCAAATCACCTGAAGAAAGAAAAGAGCAGGGGGAGAGAGAAATGAGGAGATGTAGCCAAGAAAACAGGGAGAAAACAGGCAGGAGGGGGAAGGTAAAGAGGAAGATTTAGGGAGGAAAGAGCCAGCAACACAGCAGCAGCTCTCTGATTCAGCAGGAGGGAAGAGATCCAGGTGGAGGTGAGACGGAAAGAGACAGCAGGCATGGAAAGAGAAACAGAAAGAGAGGACGAGGGAGACAGGAGGCAGTGACGAGAGAGAGGAATGTGTTGAGAGGAGAAAAGAGGACAGAGAACAGCAGGAAGAGAACACAGAAAGAAAGGAGTCAGGGAGGAGAGGATGGGGAGAGAGCAGCAGATCAGCCGCAAAGAAGAGAAGCAGGAGGAAAAGAGACGGAAAATGCAGATATTTAGGTGAAGCTGGAAGGAAGGGTGAAATCTACAGATCTGCTCTAACTCCATACTCCTCCTTACATCCGTCTTTCTGCTGACTGCCGTTCCTTTAAACTGCAGCGGTCTCATGATGCTGTGTGAGCGACAGTCTGTCACAGACAGGACTAGATGGATGGGCGCGAAGCAAATTAAAGCCATAAAGATATAGTATGAAGTAGCTTAACACAGGCAGCTTCTCCTTCACAGAGGTCAGATAATCAAACCAGCAACCTCTCAGTCCCATGCTAAGCTCCCCAACCACCATGCTACTACATTTTACTCTCACGCGCACCTTCTTAGTCAGGCTGCTCTCTGGAGTGTGTGAGCACAAACGTGGCTCGGTCCCAGGATCCCCATCATGCTGCGCTGAGCGCCAAATTAACTAGAAAACAAAGCCAAAGTGTTGTTTTACGCACACCACACGCTGGATGAACTGGCTGCTGACACGTTTGGGTGACAAATGAAAGGTTTATTTGTGGCTCTGATATAGAAGGCATCTTCGAGCATTTCTGTCCAGCACCCTTGGTTTAAAGATAAGAGCATATGATCATTCTAACCCTGTGAGTAAATAAACAGCTAATTAAAATGCGACAAAAAAGAGTGAGTAATTCACTGTTAAAACTAATTCAATTCTTGTAAATACCAGACAATTAAAACACTGTTATTCACACCAAACCACTTAACCTCCTTATTTCTCCTTTTACAGCCGAGCGCTGCTGCGAGACGCGCAAAATCACAAAGCCTTGAGAAACAAATTGCCGTACTTTATCCGAATTAACAGAACAAGTAAACGATACAAACTGCTGGAATATCACTGTATCCAGACATCAGAAGCCTTGTACTTTTCCAGGAGGAATGACAGAGGGATGAAGCCCCCGTTTAAAGCCTCCCCTCCGGGTCTGCGCTGCCCGGACTCACTCCGTCTCCTCCGGGAGAGTAAAAAAGCGCACAGCCTGCTCACCTTCTCCGGTCGTCCCGTACGAGCTGCAGAGAAGCAGGGCGACCTGAGCGATAATCCCAGCGACTCTTTTAGTCCAAAGATCCATGATGAAGCGGCGGGAGGCTGCAGAGAAGCCCGGCGGCTGCTGGAGGAGAGAGACGGCCAAACTCTCTTCTCCAGCTCCAAAAGAGATCTCCCCAAACCCGACTGGAGGAGGAGAGAGAGAGGAGGATGAGGGGTAGAGGAGACAGTTACAAGGGGGAGAGAGAGAGAGAGAGAGAGAGAGAGAGAGAGGTCAGTGAAGTCTGCTGTGCAGTCTGTCTGTTGTTTTGTCAGCTATTCAGCTCTTTGGTTGGTCGGAGCCAAACTGAAATGCGCACAGGTTTATTCGCACACACACGCGCGCGCGCACTCACATATACGCGCTCCAAGTGCAAATTGTCATCAGTTTCACCAGTCAGGAAGAATAAAAAAAACATCAACAAACAGCTACATGACAACATTAAGCTAGCTTTAAAGGTACAATGTGTAAGATATGGCCTGAATTTTTGTTGTTTGTTAAATTTTTTAACTGTCATTAGCCTATCAACAAAATGAATGCTAAGCAGCTAGCCCAGACCCGTCCTGTAATACCACATGTACCTCCAGAGGCAAAAGTGGGTCACTAGTGTTCAGTCTTCCCTCAGTCCAACATGGAAGTAGAGCTGCCGTTTGGTCCTCCCGGCCTACAGGAAACTCCTTCGCTGGGAGGAAAGCGAGCAGCAGTTCTAGGATACGGACCTTCAATATTACAACAAAAATGCTACCCTCTCCCACAATCTTCAAGGTTGGCACGGTTGGGTTCATGTTAACAAACCCCTCCAAACAGGTAACACAACAAAAGTAGCTAATTTAGGATTTTTAAACTGACTACAAGGCCGCAGTGGGGGTAACCCTCCTGGAATAATTAGTGGTATAATTAGTTAACACCAAAAAGTTATAATAAAGTAAAGTTTTTGTGCGCTTCCCATTCTGCCAAATCATATGTCCCATATGTCCAGCTGATAGATGTTGAGATATTTCACTAAAGAACTGAAAACTGGCCTGCTGGCACAAGATGAAAAGTCAGGGGATCACCAAAGTAATTAGGATGCATCCTCTGTGGACCACAACTGTCTGCACAGAGTTTCATGGCAATCCATCCAATATGTGTGGAGGTATTTCTGTCTGCAACAAAGGCTTGAAACAGCAAAAACTGGATTGTGAAATGTCTCTATTTGCCATGAAAACTCAAAGTGGAATCCATTGTCACTACTGTATCTTAACGCTTTCTGCAGCCTCTAGTCATTTTGTGAATTCAAGGTTTACCTTTTTGTGGTAACAATTCAAACATTAACATGTTCCTTTGGTCAGTGGCCATGGAAAAGACATGAGAAAGCTTATAAACTCTAAGGAAGGAACACCACTGTGCCTTGCACCCTATCTAATATTTTCTTATATGGGGAAAACATGTCTTTTTTTTGTTGACATAACTAATTTAAGAAAAGATTTCAGAATAAATGAGAGGTGCAGTGCAGCATTAAAATAAATACCAGTCTGCCAATAGTGGCAGCCAGAAAAAATGGCATTCAAAACACAACTCATTTTTCATGCAGCTCACGCACCTGACCGTGAAAACCTGAATAAAACATCTCTGTGTTAGCTCAGATGCAGACCGCTGTCCGCGGACAAGGGGGGGTCACTGTGAACCCACATGGGTGAAGAGCTCTTTGTATCATTCAGCAGGGCTTGTTCTTTAAAAGAAAGAGGCCTGAAAACAGAGAGGAGAGGGGAAGACGTGCAGAGAGAGTCAGCAGGGGAATCTGATAATGAAAACCTACTGAGAGCAAACACAGTGAGGGAATCAGATAACACTGAAGCCAGAGTCTGCGAGAAACAAGGGATCACACCGTGCACTAACGCTAACATGAGCGTCACAGCGCTCGGTGGCCTGCAGACACTGCGCACACAGAGAAACCAGCTGGCTGTTTGATGTTCAAATCAGACATGTGAGAGACTTAAAAACTATGCAAGCCTGAGAAAGGCAACACGCTATTTAATGGTCTCAATGTAGATTTTTCTGTCAGCTTTGCGGTGTGATGCTATTTGAAGCTTATGTACTTGCAAGATTCTCTCCGTTTAGAGTCGTATCCTCAGGATTGTTTGCACTTATTGTAAGTCGCTTTGGACAAAAGCATCAGCTAAATGAACTGTAATGTAATGTAATGCTCAAACCTTCCCCCTTTCTTTCCGAAAAGCCCTCCAGTTGTGTAAAATGCTTCATAGTGGAGTGATGACACAATGTCACTTTTTGTTAAGTGGCTTTTGTTAACACTTTCATTGTTGGAAAAAATCCTCTCACCATCTTCAGCTTTACCTCCTGACAAAAAGTAGAGTGATGCTTTCTCTGTTTTGTTAGACGAAGATAACTTGTTGCCGCGTCTCAAAGGTTTGATAAAATCTCTTGGCAGTCGTGAGCGAAACTGGGCCACAGTGGGGAATGTGGGGAAAGTAATTTGTTTCATTTCAAAGAGAATCGTGTTTTAGCTCTTCGCTGAGTGAACTGTGCTTTGAGAAATTTCTTTCAATAAGAAAACTTTGCTATGCATCACCAAGAGTGAGGCCATGATTCTCTGTAGGAAAAAGGTGCATTAGTGACTCTGAGTTTGACATTAAAGACGCCAGTCTCGCAGGACCATTGAGGTTAAGAGGGGGCAGAGCCACCTGAGGGGGAAGCTCTGATTTACAAAGTACCGGTTAAGGTCATTTAGCTTCTAGAAGTGACAAGATAAGATCGCAGATACAAGCAATCGAAATAAATGTTCTTTCCAGAGTGTCTGGGCTCATCAGGGACAGAGTGAAGAGCTTGGATATCCAGAAGAAATGAAAAGAGCCTGTTGAGGTGGTTCAAGCGTCTGATCAGCATGTCTCCCTGAAATTCTGTATCCTGTGAATTGTGGTCATATGATCACTTCGTAGTATTAGCTGATACCTCTTTGGAGCACGTGCAGTTTTATTCCAACTGGTATTTTGAATTACTTTCATAAAGATCTTGTTTTATGGAGGACATTTTGATCCGTCACAGTGGACAAAGCACAGCTCTGTTGATTCTCTTCAGCCTGGTCTCAAATACCGACGCTTGGACAGTGGCCGCCGGCGTCTTGATACCCACATATACCCATATATACTTGATACCCATATTTCAATTGATCATTTAAAACCAGCATGTTTCTCCAGAGAACATTGGTTGGATATACAGATGTTGGTACTATTTGCCGAAGTAACAAAATCGGTGATCTAAGCTTGTTGGCTCGCAGATATTTTCTCCCCAGTCTCTGGATTTAGTTCTTGTCAAACCATCTGCAGTTCTCTTCGAATAGGAAATTAATTTGACTTTTCAGGTGTTTCTGTTACGTAATTAGTGCCCCCAGAGTCTAAAGGACTTCACTCTCACTTTGCCAAATGAACCAGACTAAATGAGTAAAGGACTCAATACTTATTCAGCAATTGACTCCTAACAGCTAAATAAACATGTGGAATGGACTTTTTCAAAAGAAGAAGGGACAGCAGCAGGGAGGGCTGGACAGGCAGGTTTCTGTGTGAAGCAGATGATATCTCATAATTGTGAATCGTCCTGGTTGCATCTTTCATCTGCAGTTAGAGCGTCTACTTTTAGTCTGCTCACTTTAGTTTCAAACACATGCATTGCTACAGTCTGTAACAGTGAATTTGGGAACATTCATAATGACAAAGAGCTGAATATTCATCCAAACGAATGTTTGAGAAAACATTGACTCAGGTTTTGTTCGTAATTCTGTTGAATTGAGTGGATAACCTTATGATAAGAAACAGAAGCTTTTCGTTTGAGTCAGTTTACCGTGGTGTCCTGTCTGATCTTATTTATGTCAATAATCATATTGGTCATTATGTTCATGTATGATAATGAAGATAGGAGCTTTTTTTTTTTTTTGCGTGTGTTTATTTTTTACAGCAAATCCTTGTTTTTTTCTCCATTAACAGTTTCATATTTTTTTGATTTAGCTTTTTCAATAGCAGGATACGTTTAAAAGATTTGACTGAAAGCAGTAAAATCATTATGCATCGTAGGGGACCAAAGCCACAGTGAGCTCTCTGTATGTACACTTATTGGTAGATAATGGAGTAAACGGAAGCATTAAAGGCTCAAAATGTCTCTTTTCTTGTTCACACTTGTATTTACGTTGAATACCAGATGGAGCGGGCTGGTGATCGATGTACTCCGACTCTGCTTTATATTCACAGCAGCAGCTGCAGGCGGTTTGCAGGCCTTCTGCCCGACCAGCCGGCCAGTTGGCTGTAACAGTAAAGACACTCAGAGTTTCAGAGATCAAGCTGCCGGAAGCCAGAAAAGAGGTGAAGAAATCGTCGAGTTTCAGAGAGAAGTCAACTCTTCTGTGTACTGATGCATTTTAGAAAGTGAGGGTTGCCGCTCACTCCACGGTTGATTCATGTGGAGGAAAAGGAGATCTTGTTGTAGAGTAGCAGCGCTGCAGGTAAGGTTTGAAGAAATATTTTTTTGTTTTATGTTGAGACAGTTCCCTCAGTCCAGCAGGCAGACTGACCTCCCACCGCGCTGCCAATAGAGAGGGCTGACATCCTGAACTGCTTTCAAAGTAGTCCTCTGTTCCATTAGCCTCCGAACTGTTTCTGCCCTCACTATGTGTGTAGGTGCACAGCTATGCAGCAGGCTGCACACAAATCCAACACAGGTTGGCCAGGAAGAAACAGATATCATAGTCTAGTATGTTCTACTCTTTGCACAAAATACATGATAAAAACCATGGACCACCGCCTCACCACCTGGGTCCTGGACTACCTCACCAACCATCCACTGTATGGTCACAATTGTCAGCAGCACGGGGGCCCCCCAGGGAACGGTTCTGGCGCCGTTCCCCTTCACCCTCTACACTGCAGACTTCACCCACAATACGGCAAAATGCTGTGGTCCCTGTTGGACAACATGTCTCATCCCCTCCAGGACACTTTGTCAGCACTGAGCAGCTCCATCAGTGACAGGCTGCTTCACCTGTCTCACAGAGAGATACCGTAGGTCCTACAACGACCACGGCCCCTGGTAGACCACCACACACTCACCAATTCAGACATTTCTTCATTGTACTTATCTATTGTTATTTCTATTGTTGCTATTGTTATTTTTAGCCCCTGTATTATTGTGTGCGTTGCCCTTTATTTAATTCTCCACTTCATTTTTATTGTCCACTTATTTTTTTGCTTTCTTTTTACCTTTCTGTCGTGACCACGTAAATGTCCCCGCTGTGGGACTAATAAAGGATTTCTGATTCTGACTAAAACACACGTTGGCCTGCCAGAGTGGATTTCACAACTCCTTAAATGCAGCAGGTACAATGTGGTACAAACAACATGCTGCCAAACATAAAAGCAGTGACATGTTAAAGCTCCCAGGCTGTCAGGCACTTAAATGGGATTTCAGCCATAACAGTGGAGTGACACGAAGCAGTGCACCTGCGTTATCTGAGATACACAAGCACTAACTGATTTCAAGAGCAAATCCTTTACACTTCTGCATGTTAAGCATGTGTTAATGCGCATTGTGTGTGTGTTTGTGTGTGTGTGTGTATTCATTTTGTTCTGAGGACAATAATCATCATCATCATCATTCATTAAAAAAATTATAAATAAAGATAATTCTTTTTGTGTGTTTCTGAATCTTTAAACCCTCTTGTTTCAGTTTTATATATAGTTAATTGATTTAATAAAGCAGCACAGAAAGTTCCCCACTGGGCTTTAGTGTCATATTCTTGGCTGCTGTCACACACATAAAAATTCTGTTTTTAATTCTGAAAATGTATTAACCAGTAATATGTTGAGTTCATTTATTCTTGCTACACTCAGTAGTGTTCTTCAGAGAAACAGATGCCAGCCCTGAGTAACACTCAGAATTCAACTCACTGCTTCAGGACAATCTGTGATTTGAAGCGCTTTAGAGTTTAGCTCTTGTGCTCTTTAGGTATACTTGCAGGGGCTGCATGGTTGTGGTAGGAAATTTAATTTATTCTGCTAACACCAAAGAGTCAGAGCTGAATTCATTCTTCTCTACCCTGCTCCATGGGATCGTGCTACTAACACTGCGTCTGTGAGAATAATCAATATATAAGCTGTTACAATGAGCCTTATTGTGTCCTTATTTAGAAGTATTAAATGTGATATGAAAAATGTTATTGACTTAAGTGACTACGCATAGTATAGTGGCCAACTATTGTGAAATAAGAAGCAATATTTGTAAACTGTGAAGCGGAAGACTACACCACCTATAAGGGTGACAGAAGATCTGATTGGAGCAGAGAAACGCTGAGAGGCGTGGACACGTCTAAGTGCCAACAAGGGGCCAATAGGACCTGGCCCCAGCCAACCAATGGGAGAAGACTATACCTGAAAGGCGGCGGGTATAAAATATGTTGTAAACTAGAGATCGTGGCCGTTCTGTGGATCTGTGAGACAGAGTCACTACTAAAATGTGGTCTGTGGACAGTGACATGGGTCAGTCCTCAGCTGAGTACTTTTATAATGTTCATTATATCATCATGGAATAAATACAGTTAATATGAAGAGAAGTTTTCTGAAATTGATTTCTATGCGTCTCTATTTCCAAATATAAGAACACGACACGTCCAACTAACAGAAAATACATAAAGGACAGCAATAAAAGGAGCCAGAGAAAAGACTTTGTCCAAAGGTCCTAAAAGAAATACTGAATCCTAACTGACTAAGTTAGGGACTGTTTGTTGTATTGTTGGTGAAATAATGTGTTTTTGTTGTATTGTTGGTTCATTGATGTTACTTCTGTGCTCCAGGATGTTCTCCAGGTTCTCTTCTGTTCAAACTCATAGTGGCTGGGCATTGTGGGCATGGTTGAATCAGGAGGCCAAGGAGGCAAACATGTGCCGTTTGACCGCTATTAACCAACCGACGTCAATTTCTTTATGATTTAGGAGCCACTCTAGTTGCTACTGAACTTACAATAAATGATGCAACTTCTCTAACAAATGCCTTGCCTAATCAAATGTCCAAATCCAACTTACTCACAGTGAACTTGTGGCTTCTGGGGCCCCTGAAGGTCTGGAGCCTCCGTCCGGTTGTTATCCAGTCTTGGACATTGGTCATAAAAATAGAAATAGTCAGATAAAAAAAAATGTCATCTTATTATTAAATTTTTTTTAAGTTAGATATCAAGGCCTGTACTGTGAATGCAAACTTTGAAATAATTCTCAAAGAATCTGGAGGATTTTTTAGTAAATATGGTGTGATGAATGTTCCTGCTTTAGGAATCCATCAGTGAAACATTGTCTCTCATACTCTCCAATGATGGAGCTTTTTTTTTATGTTTTATTACAAAGCAGACATACAAAACAATGTTCAAAGACCACATGTTGTGCATACTCTTCTTGCTTATATTTACACACTTTATTATGCACAAAAACAAGACAATCCCTTAATGTCTATAGCCCATTTCTTTTCAATATGTCCCACTCTGAGGCTCTTATCTAAGACATATGTGTATCAAACTGACAGTATTTATTATCTTAAACTTCCACTTTTGCAGCTTTTCTTTCTGATCTATTTATCAGGTCCCGTCCCGTTCGTTAGATGTTTTGTGTTTGTATTTCCTGTTTTATTTTGTTAACTGTATGTTCCCTCTTGTGTCTGTTTCTAGTTCCTGTCCCCAGCTGTCTCCACTCTGTTCATTAGTGTCTCCACTCTGTTCGTTAGTGTCTCCACCTGTGTCTTGTTATCCCCTCCCACTTCCCGGTGTATATAGTCTGTGTGTTGTTTGTCCCTTGTTGCCAGTTCGTCTTCGTTCTTCATGACAAGAGTTCCAGCATTGATCCCGTTTCCTGTGTTCCTGATTCCCCGGCTTCTTCGATCCCATTTCCGTGACCTGACTCTGATTTCGCCTGCTTCCTACCTGTTGTTCTGCCACGCTGAGGACCTATCGGTACATCGACCTTGTTTCTGTGACCCGACTCTGCTTTTGGATTTCCCCTGCATGTTTGTTTGTCTACTTTACCCAGTAAAGTACATGCCATCATCATCGTTCTGTCTCTGAGTTGTGCTATTGAGTCCCTCTCTCCGTGGGTACTGGTCGTACCGTTACACTATTGGCGTATGCTTGTGTACTATTTTTGTATTTGCCTACGTTTCTCAACAATTTTTTTTCTCGAAACGGTCCAAACACTTTCATCTGATTTCTTGTTCATCCCAACAAGATGTTTCCACTAATTTTTCTACTGGATTTTTAGTTGCTGTACATGTGATTACATCACTTCTTGCAGCCAGATATTTGGCCATCATTCAAAGTTATGTGGTTCAGCGTGGTCTTTTATTGTATTTGCTCACCAGGTTCCAGTCTATGCCTTGTATACCCAGGGTGTAATCACAATCTTTAGGGACAGCAATGTTGTCCAATGACATTGGCTCTGATTGAAATATCTCAACAACTATTTGATAGATTTCCATGAAAGTTTTAAGTGAGATCGTTGCTGGATGGAGGTGAAACTGGCCAAATCTCTGGGGGTGACGGAGTTATCTTATCTGAAAAAACATTCACCTTGTAGCCACTGCTCCTGTCTGATGCTATAAATATGAATGTTGTGGATTTTTTTTACACACCTGGTTCAATAACGGTTAAAAACAGCCTGAAGGTGTTTTATAATCCTGGATTTATGAAAACTAGGCCAGACAAGAAAGGAGATCCAAATGGCATTCAAAGTAAGCTCAGTAACTTTTCCTCTGTTTTATCCTTGAAACACTGATGTTAGACAACTACAGACAGCAGCTTCACTAATCCTATTGCTTTCTCTTTCAGGGCAACTCAGGTTTTTTTGTTGTTTTTGGAACAAAGCTGATCAGACTGGCAGAAGCTTCCTGGAAGCTTCAGACTGTCGAATTGTTGGTCGGTTCACCGCAGTTTGTCTCTGCCAGCAATTAAAACGCTTTCACTCCAACAAGCTGCAGCTCCTGCATCCACAGCAGTAAAAACTTTGCACCACAATCTCATAAAAGGAAGAGTTAACAATGTAATCTTCACACTATCCACTCAAACATCAAAATATCAAATCTGAAAGAACAAACCAAACTGAAAAAATGTTTTTTTAATTATGACATTCAACGTCATGCAAAGGTCTATGTTGATAATGCTACATCGTGCACAACAAAGAGTCCAGCACGGTCCTGCTTGGCAAAATAACAGCGCTAACAGCTAACATTAACAGAGCGAGGTTTCATTGAGTTACATTATGATGCGTTCAAGCTCTTTTCAGTAAAAACTTTGACGAAGGGAAAGGGAATTATGACCTGTTTAACTTCACTGTTTATATTACACAATTAAAATTGCAAAGATTTTTATTTATCAATACAATTATTTATTTCGTGATCATTTGAATATTGTGTTGTATATAAATAACCACTATAAATGACAATAACAAAGGAAAAGGAGAACATTTTTTGACGGTTTACACTGAGTTTCATATTATATTTCGGCTCCGGGACGGTGGTGAAAAAAGTCTGACTCAAACTTTGTACAATCCATGAGATCTTTTCATAATTTCTTCAACACAAGTAGGTTTTTAATTTTGGTGGTTAACTTTTTGTGCAGAATAATGGCCTTCACACAGCAGGGACCATTTTTTGCATTCAAACATGAATGTTCGTGTTCCGTTCATTCCACCAAAAATTTGAATTGTGCAGCGCTACACAAACATCGATTGACTGTGTGTATACATAAAATAATAATAATAATTTCTGACAAGTATAATGTCCAGCATAACATAAATGAATGGTTCTCTATACGTTCCCTTAACAACGTAGTATGTTCACCGCTCACTTGTAGGCTGTAAAGCAAGTTCCACTTCTATACTAACTCAGATGTTCTCTTAAAAGTTCTCAAAAGATGGCACTATGTCGTGAGAGCAAAGAGCTCTCAGCATCAACATGGATAAAAAGGACTTCAATAGACACATCTCCCACGTAGAATTTATGTTTTTATGAAAAATGATTGATCAATATATCGTATGTCATGTCACTAGCTTGACATATAGGGGGGATTTCATACAAAGTTTCCTGGGTACCTCCAACAATCAATATATGAAAATGAATTGCAATATGTTTTAAATCAACTTAATCAAATCATTGATTAGTACCAGTTATCTGTACGTTGATTCCACCTGAGCTTCGCTATAATTATCCATTAATGACCTAATTTGAGGACAAGCAGGAAATAGGCTTTCATTAAACCTGAAAATAGTATTTCAATTCACCTCCTTCATTATAAACTTTGTTGAGAGGAAATTCATCAGAGCCCAAATTCTCCGTTATTGGAGAGGAGCAGCTCAACTGGTGAGGAAATGAATCATGCAGATCATAATTACCAGTGTGAGCGTTGGCTGGATGCGTCTCCAACCTTCAGGCCAGAGACGGAAAGTAGAGTGTGATTATTTATAATGATGCACAAGTTTAAAATGGATTTACTTGGATGTGTTTTTTGTTGTAATGTGATTTTATTGACTAAGATTGGTTTGCTTGTTCCAGTTACTGCTGCCAACATCGTCACTGTCAGTAAAGCTATGATGTAGCCCAGAGAAGAAGAAGAAGAAGAAGAAGAAGAAGAAGAAGAAGATGATGAGCTTTATCCAAAATAGCTCAATTACCCAGAATATTGGCAGACGAACATGGTGTGCAGACTGGCAGGATGTATGGTCAGCCAGCAGTCAGGGGAAGATGAAATTATTCTGGAGGAATTAGCTTCCTGACAAGAATCTTATCATTAGTTGACACATACACTGGCAGACAGAGAGGCAGCCGCCTACACAAAACCCCACCCACACACTAGAGACAGATTGTTTTAGTGGCTACCCTGCATACCAGCCAGTCGTGTACGCAATTATAGGACTGGGAATTAATTAATTTAGTTTTAATGTAGATTCATTTTACATTTAAAGGCACTAAAGTGTCCCAGAGTTGGCCCTGTCTACAGTCACATGGACTCCATAAGCAGCAGATCATCAGTACTTTCAACAGTGTGCACTTCTGTACAGCCATGTTTCTGGCATGCGTTTGATCGCATCTGACCAACATAGCACATTTATGCCTGAAAGTTTAAAAAAAGATGACGCCACATTGTTGTGGTCAGACAAAAAACCCAGCTGTGTTGCATCTGATGTAGACAAACTTAACAGAATAAGGAACTGTCAAAGTATTTCATCAGTCCCAATTTAAATTGAGGGCTTTGTGCCCCATGAAAACACTAACAAGGCAGAAAACGCTTTTATGGATGCTGAATATGATGCACTTCAGCGGAAAAATTGTGTTTTAATTGTCTTAAGATGTTAACTGTGGAGCTTTACAACAGTCGGTGCACTTTTGAAGTTTAAAAATGTAAGTGGAGAGTAAATCAGAGCACAGTGACCAATGGACATTATCACTAGATGGCATAACACACAACTTCAAATGAATGCTAATGTTGTTCCATAGCTAGACGATGTGGAAATAAGTAACTGTTTCCTAATTAGCTTGCAGATTAAAAGGTGATTAAATGTCAGCGTTATGTTCCCAGCTTGTTTCAAAACATCAGTTATTGCAGGTTTAAAGGAGTTTAAGTAGCAGTTAAAGGGACGCAAACCCAAATTCTTACATACTATTAACATTGCATGATAAGTGTTACGGCATTCAGGAGGTTGCTGTGGTGTTCTCCGCAGTGGCTAGGGTGTTATTAATAGACTACTGTAGGGACGTATTTGTAACCTGGAAGTTAGCATCGCCCTGGTTCCCTCGACAAAAACACCATCGGATTTTTCCTTTGGATTATTGCAGAAAATAATCTCTGTGGCAAACAAAAGTTTCTGATCCTCACATGTTTTGTTCAGCGAGGGCTATAAACGACCTACACCGCATTCTCACGACTTCACGTCACCACCACTGAGATAAAGGCGGACTAGTGTTCGGCGTGATGATGTTTAGTCTCATTCAGCCACTTGTCAGCAACCGCCTTTTTTAAGACACGGATAACCATGGAACCTGATGTGCAAAAATGCAAACTCATTTCTGGGTTTTAGGATTTATTCCTGAGGCACCTTATTGCTAGGTGGTTGCAGTGAATGCAGTGGTCGCCATGGTGATTGGAGGGTTGATAAGGGAGTACTAGGATGTGCGCGGTGCTTGTCCTATAGACATGAGATAGATGATAGATGTGGGTTGCCTGTTTCAGTGGCGTAAAAGTATTTGTTCTTTCATTTGTATATCATTTTAAAATGTTTTGCTTTAGGCGCCTTATGAGTTTATTCTGGTCTCTGTTGTTTCAGCAGTGATGGTGAAAAAGGTGGACACTTTGAGACAAAATTAAACTACCAGGGATTTTTCTTTTCTTAAGACTATTTATATCTATTGAAAGAAAAAAATGTCTGAATGAAGCATGAAATATCTGCACTTCTAGAAGTGTATCTGATTTAAATTGAACAGCCTCAGAAATGGAGATGTTCTTTCTTTCTTTGTAAAAGTTGCGCTTCAGATCTCTATTCACTTTACTCAGATGAGATTTATTCACACAATGTCAGGCGGGAGCAAAAATATACATGAAAATAGTGCGAATCATCCGAGCCGTGTTTGGTTTATCTCTTTGATACACGTACAGCCTCAGAAGTGGAAGCGTCTCTTTTTAAGATAAGAGACATCAGAGCTCCTTGTGATTTCTCAAATATTTGAAGGATATACAATTACTGATTATCTCAGATCAGGCAGAGAGACTTGGTGGCAAAGTGTCCGGTAAATACCTTTTGGTTGAAATGTCATGTTGATCCAAAAGCTTATCTTTATATTATTCCTTTCATCTCCTGGTATAAAAGGAAGAAGTACACTGAATTGAGTCTTAACAGACAAACTCAAAATGTGTGTCTGACAAAGTCCCACAGCACGATCTTTCTCATCCTGTCACTGACACTATTTAGGTAAAATACAACTCTTTTTTTATTTTTGTTGGACCGGAGAACACACTATGAATAAATCATGTTGTTTTTGTGAGTGGCTCTCTCTTTTTTAAAGTGATAACAGGATCAAACAAACATCTTGTTTATTGAAACACTCTCGGAAATTTTTTACCGACACAGAGTCAGCAAATCACAGAGAAAACAAGTTGTAGGAATAATTCAACAGACTTTTACGTGTGGATATTGAGAGAGTCAATAGAAAAGTGTTTACTGACTGCTGAATTGATGGGTGCTGCTGGCTAACCCAGCAGAGGAGAGAGGTTTGAGAAGCAAGAAACAGAAATATACTGCTGTGGTTGCACAACATCTTTGTTCAACTACTCTAGTTTGTGATTAATGAGGGTTTATGGGAACCACTTTTTACATACAGATTTATGCCACACAGACCTATATATATATATATATATATATATATATAATATATATTTCCTTTACTTAGGCATCTACTATTAAAAGACTAAATGCTGCTTAAAAACCTAACACATCTGTATTTAATAACCACACCTGACACCTGAATGTCTGTTATAAGTAAAAGCCGTGCATTCAAAAATCAATCAATTTTATTCAAAGTGCAAAATAACCATGCAAGTTGAAACAGAGCAACTTATCCTGACATTTGGTATGAGGTTATGTCATAGTTGGGCTGACTGTAGCACCGTTTTACTGACTGATGAACTAGATCACTGTTTCCAAGGCTGTGGGGCAGTGAGAGTGTTGTGGAGCATGACATTAGCCCAGAGTTTCGCCACAGGACTGAATGAACGACTGAATGAACGACTGAGCGGGTGAGTGCCTGTTTGACTGACTGATTTTGGATGTTTGTATCCAGCTGGGCTTCCCTGAGGAGTGTTGTGAAGCGTGTTATTAGACCCTGAGCTTCACAATGGGGAGGCTTCAGGTTCCTAACAACCTCGGAGCATCTCTGACCCCTCAGCTGTGACTGACAGCTGCTCCCATCTGGAACAAAACTCTGCTAAAAGAGCAAAACTGCCTCAATAGTGTGAAATGACGAGGAGAGTGTCAGCAGACTAAACCTGCTTTTAAGACAGAGGGACTGTCTACAGAATTCATTACAAAATAAGTGTCACTGGACGCTTTGTGGTGTAGTGCCAAAGGCTACAGTTAGTTCTGACTAGATTTGTTAGTGACAAAATGGATATGAAGAAGAAAGCTGACTTGCTTTCTCTTCACCAGAGCGTTACAGCCTGTACTATAGCCTCCTCTATCTTGGACTCTCCTGGTCTCTCTTCACCCAAAGATCAGCACTGAACTCTGTATAAAAGCACTGCAAGAATGTACTTCACTTCCACAGCAAATCTTCTGATCACAACAAATACATCTATTGATTTTTTTCTGAAATGTTGCTGGTAGATGTTGGTCAGTGC